>CAJQZN010034587.1:0-17959 GCA_907164685.1 Colias eurytheme | reverse complement strand
GAATTTCCAGTCACCCTGTATATTATCATTCTAGGAAATCGTGGCGATAATATTTGATTTTACGGGGAAATGTCGAAAAATATAGTTATCTTCTTTTACGAAATTCAGATTTCATCAGACATATCGCGTTGATACGTCGCTATGTATATATGTACAGTATCATTTTGGGTATAAAAATAGATATAGGCCGATGATCAGATGTACGCAATTGGCACACAAAATTTCATCACAATCGGTCCAGCCGTGTCGGAGGAGTGTAGCTACTAACATGTGACACGAAAATCACTACATAGTATAAAACAAAGTCGCTCACTGTCCCTGTATGCTAAAATCTTTAAAACTACGCAACGGATTTTGATACGGTTTAAACTTTAATTGATAGATTGATTCAAGAGGAAGGTTTTAGTATATAATTTATTAGGTTTCAGACAAAGCGGGCAAGGACACGCAGAACCGCGGGAAACAACTAATTAACTATTAAGACAAATTGAAAAAAATCTAGCGTACTAGATTTCAAGTTATTTTAAAGTTAACAAAGAACAATTGACCATTCAAGTGACGATAATTATTACCACGTAATTGTATTGACCATTTGTGGAAATATTTATAATTGAATTGCCTCGTTACATAATAATTAGTCTGTGGTTCTGAAATAAATCATTTTAAATGAGATAGGTACCAAAATATACTTTTTATCATAAAGCTGAAGAGTTTGTTTGCTTGCACGCGCTAATCTCAAGAACCATGGGTCCGATTTGAAAAATTATTTCACTGTCAGATAGTTTATGTATGAAGGAAAGGAAGGCTATATATTACCATCACGCAAAGAGTAATGCGGGTAAAACCGCAGAGCACAGCTAGTCTAGTATCTATATAATACCTATTTATAACTGGCTGTACCAGCAGAGTTTTTTTGGCCGTATATTCTCTCCATAATGGTATCGAAACTACTAGACCGCTTTGAAAAATTCTTTCACCAACAGAACCTATATTATTCCTGTGTGACATAGGCAGAAGCTATATAATATTTTGTTGCTTTAATCATATTTTTTTTTACTCACAACTGTCCTTAACTAGCGACCTCATTCGTCACCTATAGGTGCCTATAGTCATCCCATATCGAATCATCCTTTAGAAAAGTCGGTAAACCACAATAAGGTGTAAATAATTTATTTACGAAGTCCCCAAACCATGTCAAATACATGTTTGTACAGTTCCCCATTGACCTTCGCTAGACGAAGTTGTTCAATGCTAAAAATACGATAAAAACAGCTGATAATATTATGCTAGTGCCACACTTCCGTAAATTTTTTTAGACTAAATATCTTACATGATAAAAACGTTACAGAATCTTTGGATAGAATTGAAGATATAAGTAGGTAGGCAAATTTATAAAGAAATAATACTTAATAGAAAAAAAGTAGCATTTTTTTTGAACATTTATGAATCAGAAATAAATGAATGTAATGTAATAACAAAGCAATTTTTTTTACAATTAACATACAATTAAATTTATAGCTATATTCATGTTCATGAAGAGCATGACTAAACTCATTATTTTCTTGTTTAGACAAATAGCGTCGCGGGCTACAACTATTATTTCCCCATTGATTTGATTCCATTGAATGTGGCGGGTCCGTTATCATTCAATACGATATCTCTAATTATTTTTAATTTGGCTCAATTAACTGTAGGACTTTGTGAATCCTTATGTGCAGGTCCACACTGCGAGCCTAGCGCGGTTGCGACGGCGGGCGCGAAATATCAAACGTATGAAACGCGCCTTTGTGTCCACATTGAAATGACTATGGCGGAAGCCTAGTGCGACGGTAATGAGCGAGCCAGCGCGCGTAGTTTTCAAACTCTCCTATCCGCGCGTTCTGGCCACACTACGGGCCTAGTCAGCAAGCGACCCAATGCGCGGACGGCGGGGGTATCAAACCAGTTCGGTCTTGTCGCTCGACTTCTTATATTATATTCTTTATTGTTTTTCGTAAAATAGCGGTAAATACTTAATTGTTGAAGTGAAACTTCTTTATTTATAATAAGTGCGATTCAATCTAAAACTCTTATATACACCACAGTGATTTTGTAGGGTATAATCTCAATTCTTCATATAAGATTCACCCGTTATTCCTCTGTTTTATTTATTTCGTGTACAACTTCTATAATGATCTCATCTCAAAATCGGACTGTCCAGTAAAAATAGCAAATCGTCCAAAGTTTGCAACACCCGAAAGACGTCGAACCACTACTTGAGCTCGCGCGTCGGTGTGGCCACCGCGAGCGCCCGCTCGTCGCGCCCGCCTAGGCCGCCGCCACCGCGCATTCAGTGTGGACGCACACTTAGATATAGTACATAATTTGTTTGTACACGTAAACAGTGCCTTTATGACGTCATCCTACTTATATAAAACAAAAGATATTATTGCACAAGTGAGATGAAATTAACGACGCCTCTCAAACTTAACGCAAGTAACAACCTATTTAGCACTATAGGTATGCCAAAAGTATCATTATTTACTCTAAAGACTGTGCACATAATACACATGACCACCTATCTATCCCTATGTAGGCTTAAATCTTTAAAACCATGAAACGAATTTTAATGCGGTTTAATAAATAGAGTAGAACAAGTATCTAATCTAATATATATCTAATTTTGTTCCATTTTCGACAGAGCATCCAGCCGCGGGAAAAAAGCTATTAATAAAAAATTAAAAACCTACTTACGTCAGTCTGGATTTTTCCACCCCTATTATGGCCAAAGCTTAATAAAATTACTATACTATGTTATCATTCATCTCCCGTACGTGAATTGCGTAACTTTTTAGTAAATTACGCTATTGCGTAATTTTTTCGTAAATTTCATTCTTAATATTTCGCTGTTATCTAGGTAGAGATTGTCTAATCTAAAAATGAACGCCCCTCCACTAAACTTAATTGTTTCAATGTGTGAGGACAAATAATTATTGAACCACTTTATATGTGTGCGCGCGTCAATTCTACTGCAAACTTTGACACTCGCGCACTGATTTGTCAACTAATCGGGCGATCAGTTCAGGTGCCTAGCATTGTATGGCGGGGAGAGCGCGCTATGTACGGAATGACACGTCCGTTCTGTCGTGCATCGCGTCATTTATGCACTAGTTGGCCAACTGGTCCTGTCGTTCGGGCATGGACGGGACTGGAGGACTGAACGACCAATGAGGCAGACCAATTTGTGTGTATTGCGTCTATACACGTACTTTGAATGTGAGCGTAAACACAGTGGAGGGGCGTTCATTTTTAGATTAGACAATCTATATATCGGTTATCAGTAGGTATAAAACAAAGTCGCTTTCTCTGTCCCTATGTAGGTACATACTAGATAGAGTGATTCATATTAATATATTATGGTAATTTTTGTTGCTATTTCTTGCAAATTCTGACTGATCGGTGTGAAAATTGGCATGTACACATAGGATATATTATTCTAAAATTATATATATATGTATTTACGACACAATAATAATAATGTAATGGTTTATCAGGACGACAGACGACATACGATGAAATCGTGGGCGGAAAATCGCAAATAATATTACGCTATTTACTTTTTCACACAAGAATGACTGGCTATATTTTTCAAAAGTTTAGTTTTTTCTAGCGCTATTATGGCCAAAGCATAATATTGTTATCATTCATCTCTTGTAGGTACCTACGCGATTGCGTAACTTTTTCGTAAATTACGCGAATAGCGATCGATTTTGATAAAATCCTACAAAATTATGGGAGATTTCCCTTGGCTACCCAACCGCGGATGAATAGCTAGTACGGTCTACATATTCAAATAAGCATGTAAATTATTTTAAAATTTAAATTCACTTCACAAATAAGTTAAGGAAAATATGGTGAGGAAACCGGCATAGGTAAGTCCAAGAATAATTAGTCAGACGATAACTACCTTTTACCACAGATTACAAAAAATTTCGTCTAGAATATAGGTAATTAAATTGAGTTACCGATTTAGTAATTAACTTCCTAGATAGTAGGTAGGTATAAATAATATGTACTAAAACCGAATGTATAGACGTATGCAATGGAAATGTACCACCTGTTCGGCTGTACACCTACCTGTATGATTATTTTTGTTTTTATTCCTTGCAAAATCGGACTTATAGGTAGGTAGGTATATGTGTGAAATTAGGTATACCTACCTACTTAATATAGTACTCTGAAATAACTTTATACCTATGCTATATAATGTTTTATCAGGACGACATGAGATCAAAATGTGGTGGGCGGAGAATCGTAAATAATATTACTATCTACTCATACGTATTTTTATTTATTTTTTTCACTACTTTTACTAGCTGCCCTATTGCCGCTTTTAAGTAGGTAGGTAGTAGGTACCTATTTCCTTTCCACAAGTACCATTCTTGTGACTAAACAAAAACTTATAAAAAAAATTGTCAAATTGATAGATCCGTTCTCGAGTTTTACGCTTAGCAACAGATGTTATTTTTTATAAAGTATTTTATTTTATTTCAATCACACGTCTGTCATGTTTTTAGTGCGTGTGCGCACTGCGCAAGTATACCTACTGAGTACTGACCGGTGTAGACGATATTTTGTCAATTTGATAGGTAGACCGTATAAATTATCTTATAGTCCTCTAGGCAAAATGAGACTCGTTTTTTTCTTGGCACAAACAAATTAGTAGCAAAACACCATAACGTTCTTGGTTCTCCTAACCTCAACCTTCTTCAGTTTGTCTTGGCTTCACCCCAATATTGAAATTTACGATAATCTAAAAGTATTTGAATCATTTACCTATTGAAAGATACTTACTCAGGTGTCAGATTATAAATAAATCACATACCTACCTAAAACTCGTAAATATCGAAAATCGTAATTGTTAGGTACCTAGGTAGGTACCTAATTAACTTAACGAGTTTTTAAGTTGCATTATTGTTAATAATTAAAATATACTTAATTAAGTACCTATGTACGACTACTATGTATTACTATATTGAGAACAAAGTGAATATAGAACTATAACTTAGAAATATTCAAAAGTAAAACGCAAGTATATTCGCAGTAAATTGGCATAACATGTAAAATCAACAATGTAAACTTTTCTGCAACAATAGATTTAAATACATTATGTATGTTCAGCTGCATTTAGAATAATATAATGTTCTTTGTTTCTGCACTTATTATCTTTTTTTGTAACGCAGGTAACCTACAATTTTAGAATAATATTTTTATTCATACCAACAAAGTAGCAATTTTTTGTTCATTGCCTTTGTTCACATTACACATAATAAATTAAACTATAATTACTCGTAACAATTTTGTATACATATAACCTGATTATATATTCCCTATTATTTTAATATTAATATACATAATAAAATCTGTAGTCGAATATTCGTAAAGTTTTCCAAATTTTAAAAACGAACAATACAATAGAACGAAGCGCTTACCTAGTACAAAATCCTGGGGAACACTATTTTCAAATTCAGCCGATAACTATTATTATAATATCAATATTATAATAAAAAATAACGAATAATTCGATTTTTCAGGTAAAAATTTATGACGCAAGTTGTAAAAATCACACGTCCACTCACACTGACACCTTTCAACTTATGAAGAATCATAGACTACAGAGAAAACTCAAAACTTCAGAAGGAACATTCATAGACAAAAGAATATAATGATTTGCCAAGACTGTAAATTAGGTTTTGAGTTTTTTGCTGTGGTTTTTTGGTTTTTTGTATTTACCATGGACATTTTTCAATTTACAAGGTTTAATTAAAAAGATTATGCTTTGAATATTCTTTACGATACGTTAATTAGATTTTACACATTACTTTTACTATTTACGTAGGTATTCAAAGCGTATAATTCGTCCGAATTCGTCATATTATTTTATGATCAGTATCCGTCCTCACTGGGATCGGGAGTTGCCATTTGAAAAAAAGAAGAAGAAGAACCTGTGAGAAGAACTTTTTTTTATTAGGGGACCTATTCTTCAATATTCACTTCAATTAAATTAATAATTTTTAATTGCATAGAATTAATAGGTACAAAATGAAACACTATTTACTCATGATTATTTTTATTGCACATCAAACAAAATACAAGAAAAACTAATTATAACTACGCTAAATAAGCTTATGATTTCAAAAATCACTTTGTTACGCATATTTACAGAATAATAACTTAGAAAAAAACAATTCCAATGGCTTTAAATCATGATTTTTTTTATCTCAAGTACATGACGGTAGTATTTCCATATTGTAATATTGTGGTATTATGAACAAAGAGTTTTTGAGTAACAAAATAACGAATAAACCACGATTTAAATCCAAAGTATTATTTAATTTTAAAATGTCGCGTGAAGTAAAACACATTTGAACACTACATGAATTCGTATTAGGAACAATTATGGTGCCAAATAACTAGAAACTTGATCGGTTTAATTGTTGAGGTATGGTTATGAAGCACGGGTAATGTTTGACAGAATGGTTGTCATAGCAACGACGCAATCCATGATCGCCTATTGGCTATTGTAACGTTTGACAGAATGGTTGTCATAGCAACGCGGCAATCGATGATCGCCTATTGGCTATTTACCGCTTTGTTAAATAATCGGTCTCTTTACGTTCGTTTCTAGTTATTTGATACGACATTATCGATATTTATATGAAAACTATTTTATATCTTTTCATATATCATGATGGGATCTTATCTTTGAATTATTAACTTTATAACATAGTATAAAGAGAACAAGTAGGCTGCCTCCCAGCGTTTAGGAGCGCACAAAACCTCTGAACTCGCGAGACGCAGGGTTGTTACTTGTCGCATTGATATTTTAAATAATTGTATGAACCACCGAGTACGGACTGCTCACAGCAATAGCGCGGTCCTCACGAGAACGGTCCATGAGAAGGAACCGAGCAGCGTTGTGTGCGTACGTACCACAGAATATATAAAAGAGGTTAGAATGGCAATAATTCGCCGTTCCTATAAGAACCGGTGTCGCCTGTGGGTGTGGCCAAGTCCGCGCAAGTCCGCTTACGCACATATTTGCAATTTCAAATCTAGCCAATCATAGCGCCGCGCGATCACGCGATTTAAAATGGAACGAATCATACGCATGATGATGATGTGAGCAGTGCTCATATCCTTGGCGCGTCTGCCCCGCCTACAATGCCTTTCTAATCTCTTTTATATGTTCTGTGGTACGTACAAACGGCGTGATGTACCTTTGTTCGAAGATATTATACTTGTTCTCTTTATACTATGTTTATAGCCTTTAAATTACATAATTGGTTGAACACAATTACGTCTACACGATTATAAAACATTAAAACTAAAGCTATTTACAATACAACATGCATAATAACATAATTCATACTTCCATATATTACTCTATTTTATATATGTTTGCCCATCATTCTATACCACAAAAAATTCAAAAAAATTAAAAGACAAGAAAAATTCGAAATATATTTTATCAATAGGCTCTTAGTTGACCAGCCAATGCCACTGCATAAAACATATAAATTCCAACATTTTAGAGCCTTGTTACTAAATGTGTATTATCACTAAAGACACGTCAATAATTAAAAATATATTAGGCATAAACATATTTACAAGCATTTTGAGCTAAAAATCGTCTTTTAACGATATTTTAGGAATGAAAATTTAAATACAATGGAACATGCAAAATCCTTCTTGGAAATCGGTTAAAAATATAGCAAAGATCGAAATTGTACACATAAAATATGAATAGTACATAATATATAATATAGAGATACATTATTAATAGCAGTTTGAAAAACATTTAGGAAAGTCAGTCTTTTAAGAATTATTTAGAAAAAATAAATCGTCAGAAAAAATTAGTTGATTATTCATTGTAACAATATGAATGGTAATTTAAAAAGAAAAAACATTAATAAGATATTAAATAGGTTATCAAGCGTGAAGTCAATGTGCTGAAACAATACCCAAAAACAGGTTTTTTGCTATATTATTAACACAATACAAAACTCGAAAATATTTTTTTTTTATTTACACAGCAAATTACTTTGTTTTTATACAATGACAACACACTTGTTGACAGATGGTCGAGTTTTGGCGGCAAAAAGAAAATTGCCAAAGATTTTTACACGAACCCTATTGAAATAAAACAAGAAAATTGGACTTCAAATTGCGAAAAAAATGAAATAAATTGTATGTATTTAATATTTATGATAAAATACGAAATAAAGCATTGGTGTATTTATCAAGTCTAAAGGGAGTTTTAAAGATACATAATTTTCTACTTAACTTAAATATTATATTAAGGGCCGATTTTTCAATCGCGAGATAAACAGTCTAATAACTACCCCTCGAATAGATTTATTCAATTATTTATCTAACTCATAACGGCTCGCCTATTTTTCAATCGTGATTTATTTGATGAATAACTATCTGACCAAATATTTCCATATTGGCAGCTCTGCTCTCGGAGTGGCGAAACAAAAATATTAAATTAGTCAGGTTAGAGCGGGATAGAGTCAACTCTTGCAATTTGTCAACAACCGTAATTATGACTCACGTCAGGAGTGCATTTTAGTTTGTCTTGTCTTCTATGATTGTTGATTGTTGTTTTGATTCGAGTAAAGAGTTTGGTTAAATTTGTGTTTCAATTTAAATATTTTACGATAGAAACGACATACTTAAAGGCAGCGTTGGGCAAATTTTCAATGGCATGGTCATCAGTACTATCAAAAACATCAATTTCAGTATGATTTTAATTGATAATAATTATATAGAAAGAGGTTTAATTGTTAATAATTCTACGCTCTATGTTATGACATACGAAAATATCCCAAATTTGACGCGTCAGTTGTCAACTCAAACGCCTAACCGTCGAATAGCGCGCTATCTGGCCGTTGGAGCGGCAAATAGATTTATTTCTCAAATAACGTAGTTATTCGATAGATAAGGCCTATTCGTCTATTGAAAAATTGAATATTTTGTTAACTGAAGAATAAAGTCTATCTAGCTGTTTATCTGGGCATTGAAAAATCGGCCCTAAGTAGACAAAGAATTAAATTTTAAAATAAATATTCCATTTCAATTTCATATTCTAGCCTGCAGAATTTAGACGGTAAAAAATATGTATATCAATTATTATTTAACTTATTTTCCACAATAAAACAAAACATTTTATAAAACTTCGATAATTATAATGTTACTAAACATCTTTCAAATGATAAAAACACATACACCACACTTGTGTCCGAATAATCCTTTTAAATTTTAATCTTCAAAAAACTTGGTGGCTTTCGCTTGATACAATAATACATAGAATTCCAACCAATACTATAAACAACTACCCTCACAATCGCCTATTAATGGTCAAAAGCACCATATTTCGTGGCAGTACTCCAAAACTCTGCCTATTACACGTGGGCAGGGTTTTGATTCGGACAATTTTTTAGAGATTGTGAGTCTTGTTTATTGTATGTTAATGCCCTAAAATTGAGTTTTGGCTAGAATTTACGTATATTTGAATGTATATTCACTGTCATCTGGTTAAATCTACTATTCGATTGAATGACTAGCGCGTTCATTGAATGACTAGGTCGAACGTTGATTTAACAAGCGTCACTCAACGTCCAACTAGTTAGCGGATTGTAAATTGCCCATTGAAAGGAGCGGATGTAACGCTTGGCTTATTGTTATGTGACTAACGTTCATTGAATGGTCATTCAATCAAATAGCATATTTAGCCAGATGACTGCAACATATATATTTACGGTCTTACTAATAAAAAAATGTTACCCATTCGCTATGCAATGGATTAGTTACTGCAATAACCTGTCTTGTTTTTATGATTGACGTTTCATGTGAGCAAGAGCAGGACACAGCTATGGTAGAAAATGGTTGAAATTTATCCATTGTTTAACTTTATTAGTCAGGCCGTTAGTATATATTTATTGTTTTAAGGTGTTCCAGCCATAGCCCTATTCGGTCTAAATTCCGCATGTTCCGATTCTATAGCTTGTTGTATAGTCTTGAACAGTTTTAGCGGCGTATGTTTTTGGTAACAACTCAGTCGTGTGCTCCTGCGGACTGGGGTAACCGTCACTTTTGGTATATTGGGCATATTGTTCCTGGAAACAAAGATTTCATATTAAAAAAGAGCGTGTGTACTTAACACACGTGTCAGAAGTGAAACTTCTTTGACACGATTCAAAGATACGAAAATCGTCACCTTACTCCATGGCGTGACCGTATTGACATGACGCGACCTTGAAATTTTACTCTCAACGCGCATAAAGAAGTTTCACTTCAAAAATAAATAAATTATAATATGAAACTTAATTATTATGTATGTGGTATGGTTAATATTATAATTTCAATAGAATATGGCCTGAACCTTTATAGGAGGCCTGTTTGTGCAGTTGTTAGAAATGACGATGATTATAAAATTTATAATACATACATATTTATTGGTATTTAGTAGTGGTAAGTAGTAAAAAAATTGTAGAAACCTTTAGAAATAGTAGAAATGTGTAAAAAGTAGTAAGATACAGTACAAAATTTTAGAAAGCTTCTGCTATCTTAACTACTAAAA
Organism: Colias eurytheme; assembly: GCA_907164685.1. Classification (NCBI taxonomy): domain Eukaryota; kingdom Metazoa; phylum Arthropoda; class Insecta; order Lepidoptera; family Pieridae; genus Colias; species Colias eurytheme. The sequence goes on along the minus strand of CAJQZN010034587.1, from coordinate 7,335 downwards.
TAGTAGTAGTGGTAAAGATAGTAGAAAATGCTAATCAATGGCAGTAGTATTAAAAAAAGCACCTCCACACACACAAACATACAAACAAACAAAACTCACTTCGCCTCCTGTATTGCGAATCGTATCAGCGTGCTCTTGAATACATTTTTGGCATCCACCAATTTCGCATCCACATTCTTCTTCCCTGAACTAGGATTTATTTTCAGTTGCATGAACTTGTCTAGCAGTTGGTCCAAACTAGCTTCGGCTACAGAACTCTGAAATTAGGTAAGATTGTTTAGTTTGTATGTACGTTTGTTTGTTACTCGGGAATATTGTAACAGGTAAGATTTAGTGGAAGTTTTTTTTGTAGTTAACTTAATGATTATAATATATGTAGTTGAGCTAAGCTGCTTATAATTAAAAATATCATCTCTAAGTGAGCCATTCAAAGCAAACCATAGAAGCTGATAGACAGACAAAAAAAAATTTGCAAGTGCCTATGTTACACTTTATGACCTATTCAACTGAACCAATTTCAATAATTCTTCTTTTGTTGTGTTCGTTTAAGTCAAGAGAAGGATCTTGTTTAAAGAAATTTGCGCTAAAATAAAATAAAAAAATAAGAAATCTTAATGGCTATTTAAACGACGAAGTCAGGACCACATCTACTGAGTCAGCTAGTCTAGATGTATGTATGTATAGTTTTCACGCATAAATTACTGAACCGATTATAATAAAATTTAGCACACATATAGGGGGTAACTTGGATTAACACATAGGTTTTATCCTGGAAATCCCACGGGAATGGGAACTATGCGGGTTTTCCTTTGAAAACGCGGGCGAAAAGCTAGTAAAAAAAAAGACGGGTTGAACTCCGGAAGTGCCGGCAGAAGTGAAAACTTGATTATTAACATTGAGCATGTTTGATATCCATCCGTCTTACGCTTTTTCGATCAGGCCACGTGTCCTGACGCGAGTTTAAGATTTTATACCCAACGCCGCTAAAGAAGTTTTCACTTCAATAATAAATAAGTTAAACACACCTCCGCTCCCTTACAAACAGCCTGCTCCCAACATTGCATGGACGCTGGTAAATCTCCCCGTCTCTCCTCGAGTAGGGCTCTGCACTCCCAGTACGCGGCTGTTTCTTGTGCCCTGTTATATCTATCGCGGATTGTGCGTAGCCAACGTGCGCAGTCTTCCCAGTTGTAACCCTTTAGTATAGGAAATAATTGTTTATGAAAAACGAAGCAATTTGGCGAATAATGCCTAGCCCCCCTAGACAAGTGGCTTTCTATTAGCGTAAAGTTCAATAGAATAGATTATGAATGTATGAGATTGACGTTTGATTACGACGACGACGACGATTGATTACGTCAATCTCATACATTCATAATCTATTCTATTCAACTTTACGCTAATAGAAAGCCACTTGTCTAGGGGGGCTGTGATATCTATCGCGGATTGTGCGTAGCCAACGTGCGCAGTCCTCCCAGTTGTAGCCCTAATAATAATATAGGAAAAAAGGGAAATTTATGAAAAACGCAGCAATTTGGCGAATAATGCCCTGTGATCTCTATCGCGGATTGTGCGTAGCCAACGTGCGCAGTCCTCCCAGTTGTAACCCTTTAATTTACGAAATAATTGAAATTTATGAAAAACGAAGCAATTTGGCGAATAATGTATTTAATGATTTTCTAAGCGAATCTGACAGTTCTTGATGTATATTTTTATTTTCAAACATTATTTGTTATTTTAACTGATAGATAAACTAGATCTTTAGTTAGTATCAGTGGCGGTACGTTCATACAAGCCGAAAAGCCCGGCTTGCCTTAGAAATTCGCTACGAGATAGGAAAATAACCAAATTCACGTTTGAATATTCGCGCGCAGTGAGCAATTCATAATTTGCTCCGAAATTCAATGAAAACTCACCTACAATATAATATATACCTAATACGCCTAGCATAAAACAATGACGAATTCGAGTAAACTTTTAATTTCATCCTTCTTTCTATCAGAATAAGGTCGTACCTTTTATTTTGACGTTACCATCTAAATTGGATGGATTATAACATGTAGTTGTCTCGCTTGCACGCGTGGGCTTTTACCGGGCTTTGCGCTCATCTCTTATAACGTATGAAATTTTGTCTAAGTAGCTACATACCTAGCTATAGAATTCTATAGCAATATGTATGGAGAATAATGCCACGATAAAGCCCGGCTTTAACAGTGTGAAGATAGTTACGATTGCGCGAACGAACGTCGTGAATATTATTGTTATTACGTATAGTTTATTTGAACGGGTGATTATTTCGGTGTAATTTAGGTTATGTTTTTCGAATTTTGTGATAAAATGAGTGTCGCGACAGCAGATTGTGTTGTAAATTGTGATGGTTTGCTTTGTGCTCAGCGGGGGAAAGGTAAAATCATTAAACTTTACTGAAAAACATCAATTAATTTCTTCATAAAAACCAACTCCCGATTTGTGCATTACCCAAACAGCTAGTAAGTCACATAAACGAAATTTTAATTAAAATATGTTTACGAATTAATCGATTTCATGAATAAGAATTGCTTAGAAGTTAGAAGCCCCAGCTGTTGAAACTTGCATATTTGGTACTTGGTAGTTATGATTTCTGCTAGTAGGTATAAGGTAGTTCTTCCACGGAGCGTGCTTTCTCATCGTTAAATCGAATTCATAGGTACGTATATTTTAAGAAATACACAAGGCCAAGAACGCCTTATTGAATTATCAATAATTGAAAGTTGTTATTATATAATGTCATACAGTTTAATATAATTTATCGATTTTAATGATAAACGTTTGACTTAACTGTTAGCGGGCGCGCGTGAAAATTTAGAAGAGGTACCTTAGCAAGGTTTCTCTTTCAAGAAAAGGGTACCCAGCAAAAACTTTGAAAACTTTGGGCTTGCCCAGTCCTTACACCCTAGGCACGCCACTGGTTAGTATATGTTATTAGCGTGATCATGAATAAATAAATTGTTCCTGACCTTAACATACAATTCACAAATTTGTAAGAGGCAAGCCGCAAGAATGACATGGAAATTTTCTATTTCCTTTTTTAATTTTCACAATGGATCGAAGGAATCATTCCATAAAATAAAGACTACAATGTCTAAACATTTTATATGTTTCAATATATATAAAATTCTCGTGTCACAATGTTAGTCTGCATACTCCTCCGAAACGGGTGGACCGATTCTCATGAAATTTTCTGTGCATATCGGGTAAGTCTGAGAATCGGCCAACATCTATTTTTCATATGTACCACGGGCGAAGCCGGGGCGGACCGCTAGTCTATACTTATAATAAATCTGTAGAGAGGCGAATTCTGTACATGAAATATATTTAAAAAAAAACTATGAAGGGGTGATAAGGGATCGCTACTGATGCCAAAAATGCAATCAGTAAAATTTTTGTCTGTCTGTCTGTCTGTCTGTCTGTCTGTCTGTCTGTCTGTCTGTATATTCGTTATAGAAACAAAAACTACACGACGGATTTTAACGAAATTTGGCACAATTATTCTTCATACTCCTGGGCAGGTTATAGTAAAAGAATCATGTAAATCGGTGTAGAAACACCAAAGTTATACATGAAATACGCTATAAGTCATCGCGCGTGAATTACATGCCATAAGGATTATTTTTGTGTATCAGTTGCCGCGTTCGACGCGCTTCGCGGCGGGAGCTATAAAAAGGCGGCGGGTCCGCACCCGTTTCGCGTTGTCACGGCATCACGTGTGAACGGCTGAACCGATTTCGATAATTCTTTTCTATTATATTCCTTGAAGTACGAGGATGGTTCTTATGTAGAGAAAACGTAAATATGTACCACGGGCGAAGCCGAGGCGGACCGCTAGTGTTTCAATAAAAATAACAACAAACTCATCGTCAAAACTTGATAATCAAAAAAAAATCTACAATATTACCCTTCTATAGAATGTTCAAATAATACTTACAAGCTTCAATAGTTCCGTCAAATGGTTCAAAGCACCGAGCAGTAATTCGTCTTCACGCGGCGATATCTCCGACGTCATAGTTGTCTGATAGCTTTCATTGAAGTCCACACTATCTACACAGCTAGGGCTCCGCCATTTATCCATATCACTTACTTCCTTACAATTCAGTTCGGTGAAAGATTCATTATCACTATCATGTTCTAACGCTATGTTTTCCTTGTTCTCATCGTCGTAATCGAATTTGGGTATTTCTATTTCATTGTGAGGGATGCCGAAACATTTCAAATGGGGGTAGGAGTCGATCGTTTTGCCGCGAAGACGCAACCATTTATTTAGTTTTGATAGCATCTCCTCTGGATTGTTTAGCGGTGTTTGAAATTTGACCTTTTTACGTTCACTTTTAACGGCCGATACAACTTTTTCTTCATTGGTATGCTCATCTTCATTGATATCTTTCAAGCTCGCTTCATCTATTTTCTCTCCGATGGACGCCCATTTGTGAATACAGTTCTTCATTTCGGATTTGTTTATCTTTTTCAAGTGAACTGCAGAGATCGACCGCCTGATTGGCTCCTTAGTTGATTTTGGTTCAAATGTAGTGTGTCGTCTATTCGTGATTAAATTCGACGCGCTAATAACTTTCTTTAAGAAATTTGGATCGTGTCTGAGTTTTTGAACGTCGTCAAATGTTGGTTTCTGAACTATCTTTGGCTTATACAATCGTTCGAACACAGATTCACGGTTATTCTGAGCAGTTGTAGTTCTAGGAATCAAACTTTGTCTAGACTCGTTAGGTTTAGCAGATCTTGCTGGTACAGACATACTTTTCTGTAGTTTAGAAGTATTTGCAAGGTTTTTGGTAGTTCTATTGTTCTTCATTTCACTTAAACGGCTGTTCCATGATGGTTTTGGCTTAGCCAAGTTATTAGGCTTATTTGCCGAATCTTTAGTGTGTATATTATTTGGTTTTTTAATCATGCCATTATATTGTGTTTGAACAGTGTTCTGTTGTGGTAAATTATTTTTAACAACTTTGAAGTCTTGGACGGTTAATGCCTTTTTTGCTGTATTATTAGAGGATATTGGATTTTTCTGTGTTTTATTTTGATTTTTTATAGGATTACAGCTGGAATTATTCCTTGCTAGTGTGGAAGTGGTAGATTTAGATTTGAGAGGAAGTGTTGTGGAATGATTAGTTGCAGTTGACGTAGTTGGCTCAGTGTGTCCATATTTTTTGAGGTTCAGTTCTCGAAGCTGAAAAGATAATTTAAGCAATATAGAATATTGCTGTTGCTACTGTATTGTGAATATTACTGTTGCTACTGTGGTGTGGGTTTTTATGTAGATTCATATTAATTTTTAAGTAGTTAAATTTAGAATAATATGAGTAATTAAATATCTAAACGCAATTTTGTACATTATTTATCCCAACATTTTTCTTAACACAGAGAACAGTTACTGTTAGGACTGATAAACAGAATAGCAGAAACGCTTGTGTATTCAATATTTAAAGAAAAGGTTGATATTTGGAGGGAAAAATGCATCAATGTGGGTCTTATTAGATTAAGGTGTATCTGAATGTCTTCGTTTATATTTGTGATAATAATCCAGGTCAGTTGAAAGGCCAGAGAAGTTTCATATACCTACTTGTTTAAACATATTTTTTTTTATTTAGGGATTTTTGTCCTAAAGGACCATGACAATCCCATAGTACCTTGTACAAATATTTAACACTTAGGGCCGATTTTTTAATGCTTGGATAAAACTTATTCGTCGAATAATGTCTAAAACTACCATTTTAAAAACGTATTCTAATTGCCCGTATTTGATAGTTCAAGTGACATTTTAATATTATCGTGTAATACTTTATTGGACGGTTAAGTTTTATCCAAGGATTGAAAAATCGGCCCTTAACAAACTATTTTAACTATATTTGAAATTTAAAGTTGAATAGCATTCTAGCTGCATCAGAGTGTGGTGCAGCTAGAATGCTATGATATGCACCGACATTCAAACTTGTTTATACATGTTCAATCTTTATATAGATATTATTAAAAATACACAACAATCATACCTTTTGAATTCTAGCCTTTTCTTTAGCAAGCCGTTCTTCCCTTAGCTTTTGTACAAATTCTTGAGACGCCATGATTTCAAAACTGAAACAAATTTATACATATAATATGAAGTCTAATTTGAAGATAAATAGATCTTTAATTTCAAACTGTATTTTGTTTTCTTTGAACATAGGAACATGTTAAATTTTAATTCGGTTAAATTAATCTTAGTTTAATGGGTATATTATAAAGGGTAGAAGTAAATGCATAAAAGCAGTAAATTATTTATGCCGAAAATCACAATCACTCTAGTAAGTAGTAAGGGGAAAAAAGTAATTCGTTACTTATATATTTGTAATTTACTAAAATATATTTACTTCTTACTTTTATAACGTTCTGGTCACTGCAAAAACACAAGAATATGATTATAACACGCAAAAATTAAACAATTAGAACCGCACAACAATACAATGCCATGACGCCATGAAAATAATTTGTATTTAAATTTGACGGTTAACCGACAAACTTCAAGTTTGTTTTCAAACTTTCAAAATTCAAACTTTGTTTGTGCTCTATGGTCACTCAAATCAAAAATAAATAAAATTGGTAATTATGTTTTAATTTTGGCTATATAGTATTAACTAGTATTAAATTTGTTTATTTATTGTGTATTGAAAACAGTCCTCATTTTATATTGAAATACATTCAAAATCTAAATATACGATTCAATGTTTTTGAGCTTAAGACCTAATTTTATCGTTATTTTTTAGGTGTTTATATTCAATCGGAGAAAATAAATTATTCTATTCTAAAGCGTCTTATTCACGGTCAATCCCCGACGTACGTCGGCTCAAGGCCGCGGTGCTGGATGTATCCTACTGACGATCGTGCGCGCATCAAGCATGGCTAGGGTTGCCAACTTTTATTTGAAGAAATAGAGTATAGGTAAACCAGAATCTGATGGCAAATTGGGAAATCAAAATTTTAAGTGTGCAACCCTAGGGAAAATGGACTGAACGATCTTGATACTGCTTATTTTTTATTTTGTCCTCAACATCATTAGTCATATTACATAAGTGAACAATACTGTACTTAATAATGAGATATCCACTTAATATTATGTAGGTACATACTTACATGTATAATATACATATTACTTTTATCTATGTAATACATACTATTATTTACACATACCTATATTTGTATATTCATTATCATTATGCCATATAAAAATATGGATGTAATGATAATGTAGATCAAAACTAGATCGATATTTGTTTATAAAATAAAATAAAACTATGTTTATTTTCGTAAGTA
>CAJQZN010034586.1:0-31402 GCA_907164685.1 Colias eurytheme | reverse complement strand
GGATTGAAAGACTTTTCACCGCTTTGCTCATACTCAAAAAGAACAGATCATTTTCATCCATATCTCTTTCTCGTCTTTCATTTTGCTTTTGAATTCTGAGATCGTTTGATGACTTCATAAGTTCATAAAGCTCCTGCATCCCTGGCTTGACCGAATTCTGACGGGAAGAAGACGAACTCCTGACTGAGCATTGAGACTCGCTCCTATTGTAAGGACTAGCTGTAGACCTGTCCGATGTCAATTCAGATGGTGATTGAATTGGTTCAAGTGAAGATGCTAAATTTGTCTTCGTGTTTCTAGATTCCATAAATGGTGATAAAAAATTCATTTGATCTTCATATTTCCAAGGTGTTACTGGCATGGCAGCTTGACCGCTTTTCTTATTTCTTCTACGTTTTAGTGCACTGGCGAAAGAATTACGTAACTTAGTCCAATCCTCTTTGCATGTTTCAACTGAAACAATAAATTTTGGCATGTAGGTATATACTTATATAATTTATTTAATTACAGATTTTTGGCTACAGGAAATTCATTTCGTTCGATGGCGTTCAGTTACCGTATGGGAGTGTCAACAGTAAAAGCAATAGTTGAAGAAGTTTGCGATGCCACCTGGAAGATTATGTCATCTATTGTAATGCCACAACCAACAGAACAAACATGGAAAAACATTGCTATAGGATTTAAAAAGAATTGGCATTTTCCAAATTGTATTGGAGCTTTGGATGGAAAACATATAAATATAACTTGCCCAATAAATGCTGGGTCTACCTTCTACAATTATAAACAAGAGCATTCCATTGTGCTACTTGCTCTTGTTGATGCTTATTACTCTTTTAAGTACTTGCTTTTCGTGTCCTATATCTTCAAACATTCTGTTTGCCACCAAAGCACAGGATTCCACATAATTTATTATATTTTTATGGGGATAATTCAAGCTCTGCTTTTCTTTAAATTGAATAAATAAATGTTCTACTGACCCTTTTTCCTTAGAAATTAAAATATTATGACAGTTTGTGTAGGTACAAACAAGTCTTTTTACTAAAAATCCACAAACATATGCACATGGCTGAGCTTCACCAGTTGATGGTTCAGCAGTACATACATTTTCAAGTTCCTCAGAGAAATCTGAGGAATATGAAAAATTCTGTAAAATTGTATTATTTGTGCATATGTTTGTGGATTTGGTCAATACCTCTTTATAATTATCAATTATACTTTCGCAATAATCACTTTCGCAGTTTCCAGTGCTTAGGTGAGCTAGGTTGCTTAGCATAGAAGTTTTTAAGGCTGCACCAAATTGTCCAGCAGTGGGATTGTAATTAGCACCACAATTACCCCGAGGGCCCGAATGCAGCCAAACAGGTTTTCTAATGGGTCCTGCTGTAGTCTGCGGGTGGCAAGACTTTGAACATTTGAATGTTTAGTACGGAGTTTATTCCATAAAAGTTCGACTGCATTCAGAGTCCATACTCATCCTTCTTTTGAAGGCGGTGTGCGTGTGCAGCCTAAGAATTTTAAAGTATTAAAAAATAATTTCATTTCCTTAAATTACTGGAGATGTGGTGTGGTTTCTTTTAAATTAGTCGCTTGTATTTTCCCGCGGCGCAAATCAGAGGAGTCGCTGTTGACAGAATCAAATAGCGTATCCATTTTTGAAATTACACCTGCAGTTACAGCTGCTTCTGAAGTCAGTACTCCTGAAAATGAAAGTAAAAATGTATTTAAACTATTTGCTTAACGAATAATGAAAAAAAACCGGCATGGTGCGAGTCGGACTCGCGCACGAAGGAATTCGCACCATTATCCATAAAAACTGCAAAAAAAACACGTTTGTTGTATGGGAGCCCCCTTAATTTTTGTTTTATTTTAATTTAATTATTTATTCTTAAAGTGAATATGTAACTAAATATTCTTTGAATATTTCAAGCGTTGCCGTTATAAATATCCAGCAAAAACGAGCAATAAAATCCTTCAAATATTTATTTTTTTAGTATTTGTTTTTATAGCAACCACAGAAATATATCATCTGTGAAAATTTAAATTGTCTTACTATCACGGTTCATGAGATACAGCCTGGTGACAGACGGACAGACAGCAGAGTCTTAATAATAGGGTCCAGTTTTACCCTTTGGGTATGGAACCCCAAAAAACAGAGTTCTGTTAATAGATTGAAATAATATTATTAAAAAGTAAAAACTATATTTATAGTTTGGGTTCGTTAGATAGGGGTTTTCTTGAATTAAACACTTTACTACTGATTACAGAACATTTATTAATATTAAAAAGCACACACAATACTAAAATGACAAGAGGAAAACGATACAATCAATAATTAAAAGAACGCAGTCTAGTAACTGACTTTCACTTTTTAAATAACTACGTAGTATCCAGAAACCGAATGGGCGGTCGACGAGTCCTATAGGCGCGCGGGTTTGCCACATTGCTTTGCGCTATATATTATTTATATACCTTCCGAAATTTTCCTCAAGAGTCCTCAGCCGGTGAACGTAAACACTTATAACATCGTCGTAGACTTTCGGCGTTTATTACCGACGACATGGTCACGTTCTAAGAGTCACTTTCACTTTCTCGAAATATGTACACAAACAGTCAAACAGAGTCACTTTTTCAAAAAACAGAAACAGAGTCAATTTCTCAAAAAACACGTAGGTAGGTACAGCCACTATCTCAAAACGCATAAACTGAGTCAATATCTCGCAACACACAATTTAGAGTCACTATCTCAAGATATTTGGATCGCACTGAGTCGAAACAAACCAAAAAACTTACAACAAAACAGTTTATCGTAGTGTTTAAATTCTTTTTGCTTGCAGTTTGCACAACAGGACGCTACGGCAAAACAAACAACTCCTCCATCTTGTTTGGATAATTAGCCCTTGTAGGTATGTCGCTGTTTCGACGTATAGATTTGACACACCCTGCTGTGAACGCACTAATCCTGCTGTGGGATCTTAGGGTGTATTCAAAAAGAAAGCTTGAAACTTATAAGCGCTTATCGGCGCTTGTCAGCGCTGGTACCCGCGCAGGAAAATATATCAACACGCGCCGATAAGCGCTGATAGGCGCCGATAAGCGCTGATCGGCGCCGACAAGTTCCGATAAGCTTCAACAAGCGCTGGTCAGCGCTGGGCGCTGCCATTTAAAATTAATAAACAACTGCAAACACACGTGCAATTACGATAGGCATATTTATTGGATAGTGAATTTTTCATCAAATGGTTTTTCACTAAATCCAAAATGTAATCAAATGTTTCTTGAGTCATTCTTGTATATGTATAAAATCTTTCATCATCAAATTTCAAATTATTTACAAATAAATGATGATACTCTCCGAAATGTTTCCTTTCTCTATTAATAACTCAGGCCCCGGAATCACAGACACAATAGAAAATCTATTGTGTCGTGGACCGATCGAGCCGTTCGGGGCTCAATGGGTCAATGGGATGTATAGCATCTTTTCGCATTTTTAAATAGACATTTTCTAACAAACCCAAATCATCGTCCGATGAGTCCGACATTTTGCTTGATCTGCTTCAACCTGCTTCCTTTGTGTAGAACGAACCAGCGCTGATAAGCGCCGATAAGCGCTTATAAAGTTTCAAGCTTTCTTTCTGAATACGCCCTTAGACTAAATGAAATGGGCAGACAGACTTGAAATTAAAATAATTGATTATTACGCATCGTGATACAAACTAGAGAATTAGCAGAGGTTTATTATGCAACGAACCAATGTAAAACTTATATAAGTATACACTTTTTTATAAGGATAGGTAAATAAAACAAAAACATGTAATTTTATAGTCAATATGTAATACAATTCTTATTTACAAACATTTTTATGTAAAATTATTATGTAAAACACGCGTCAATAATAATGAATGTAAATTATTGTGATTCGTTTCCATTCGTTTGCGACTTTCGACAAATCCGCATTGTAATACGAGAACAACCAATGATATTATTACATATAAGTTAAAAGGTGTAGATATGTTACCAACACAACGATGATCTTCAAACGGCACACTCGCGCATACGATTAGACGTCAAAGTGAGATGGCATGATTCAACTCTGGTGAGCAAAAGTTAAAGGGGTTTGGGTAAAGTTGGCATCGTGATGAACATTCGCGGCTAGTGGATGAAACTTGGATATTTTAAATCAAAATAAAATAAAATAAATCTTTATTTCACCTTTAGGATATACAATATTGATTATGAGGCTCTGGCTCTCTTGATAGGCATAGCCTGTGTTAAGAAAGCCAGTCCCTCCCCTTAATACATTTTTATGTTGGAATGTGAATTAATTCTGCATTTTATATTAATTTAATTTGAATGTTAAGTATATATCTAGTCAATTTTAAAGTAACTTTTTAATTTTATTTGTATAATTTTCAATTAATTTAATTTCATTTTGATTATTATATTGATACTTAAATTTTATCAAGTGATTATTTTAAAATGTATTTTATTAAGTTAAAATGTATTTAATGTGTATATTATTATTTTTTTTAATGTAATTAATTTTTGTAGTGCATGCAGTGCTCATTTTTTATTAGTTGTCCATCATGTCCCATATTTTTTATGTATTTTTTATGTAAAACAATCGATGTACAGCAGCCTTAATAAAATAAAATAAAATACATCGTAGTCTTGATAAAGGTAATGAACAATATATTGTGAGCAAAAGTTATTTATAAGAAATATCATTTGAGTATTAATCTAGTTATAATAATGTTATTTATTATTTGTATAATAAAATGATGAATTTAGAAAAGTTGTGTTTTATTTTCTTTTGAGAATGAGTTGGGAGGAAATGCTACCATATCCTGCTGTATCCTATTCCTACTAATATTAAAAATGCGAAAGTTTGTGAGGATGATGAATGACGTATGTGTATGTATGTTTGTTACTATTTCACGCAAATACTACTGAATCGATTACAATGAAATTTAGCACGCAGCAGCAAGTTTGACAGAATCAATGTATCTTTGACACACATCAAAAAAAGTCTAGTCTACCTCTATTTCACTCAAAGTATTAACTTACTAATTACTGTTTATTGTATCATTTTTTTAACGCACTAATCTCAGGAACTACTGGTCGGATTTAAAAAATTATTTAGGTGTTAGATAGCACATTTATTGAGGAAGGCTATTATAGGCTATACACTTATAAAACACCAGCAACCTCACAGGACAAGATATCTAATATCATTAGTAACAACATTTGTTCTACGACTATTGGCATAACGCAATAAATTATTTTTAAATGTTTTTAAGCTTTTACTGTACTCTCCTAACATTTGTAAGTCTATATTCTATTCATTATCGAAAAGACAACGCGACGCCCCCTTCCCCCTCTCGTTCGCTTCTTGTTTACATAATTTTTGAGACGCGCGTAGAGTTTATAAAAAATCCAAAAGTGCGTGCCTCATAATTTTTTTTTAATAAATATTTATTAATTATTATTTTTGTTTATTTCATAACCATTAAACTACATCGAATCAGACCCTGAAAAATGAAAGGGTTCTATTCCTGAGCATACTCAAGCGTAAGAGAAAAAAAAAAGACTCGATTAGTAAAGTATTTCGGTCGCTATCGTGTTAACAAGAAAAAGGATCCGCACATACAGACACACGGACGTCCAAGACAGAACTTTTTTAAACTGTTTTTTAACTAGTTTAAATAACAAAAATGACATCAAAAATATCATGAACGTTAAAAATAGTGTTTTTTCTTAATATGTGTGTGTATGTATTATCTTACAAGTGCAATGTATGATACATAAAGACATTTTAAGTTTGAAAAATCAGATGTTTTGCGCGAAGTGACAGTATAGACCGGGAGATACTGACACAAAATTTCGAGTCATTTGTAACAAGGATGGCGGTTCTACAGGGGTCTTAGTACGCAATGACAAAAAGAAAAATGATGGTGTGAACGCTGGTACCGGTGTCTTAGTCGCGTGGGCGTTTGTCGAACTCGTCGGAAAAATAGCGAAAGTCAAACGATTTGTAACACAAAAATTTTAGAATTTACCGATAGCCCATAAAAAAGTAGTAGGCGGTAGTGTCATGCCATACTTTTCCGGTGTGACTTACAGCCCGCCATACCGACGCGAATGTGTTGATTTAAATAAAACAATCATTCAACCATTTGTACCAGGCTAACTTTTGCACAGGTAACTATCGTCGTGCAGCCATTTACGAAAATCGCCATGCCATACTTTTCGGACGATTCCAAATGGTCGCCATACCGCCGAAAATCTGCAAAAAATTTTTATTTCGCCAAACTTTTTGTACCAGTATTGCATTTGGATTTTTGGAGAGTATTTGATAAAATGTGACCATTATTATATTTGCCATACTTCTAGTAGGGGGAAAAAGTGCTGTTATACTTGAAAACTTAATTTATTATTAATTTATATAAGTGAGGATTTCCAACACTTAGATCTTTGAAATTTTGTATTTATATTTGTTGATCCTCAAACTTACAGGAAAAATAAGTGCCATACTGTTACAAATCGTTTGACTTTCGCTATTTTCCGACGAGTTCGACTAACGCCCACGCGACTAAGCCGCCGGTACCAGCGTTCACGCCATCGTTTTTCTTTTTGTCATTGCGTACTAAGACCCCTGTAGAACCGCCATCCTGTTACAAATGACTCGAAATTTTGTGTCAGTATCTCCCGGTCTAGTAGTACCCACCTCAACGCTTCGCTTATGAGGCGTGCAATATTCAAACGGAAAATTAAATGAATATTTATTTTTGTATGTAAATAAAATCTAACAAATGTGTATCTATGATGTTAGCTATTCTGTCCTGCGAGGTTGCTGGTGTTTTACAAGTAACCCTGTATATCATCACGCTAAGACCAACAGGAGCGGAGCAATGCGGATGAAACCGCGGGGCACAGCTAGCTAGTAAGTAACGAGTTTAATTTATGAATAAATAATAATAGTTAAAAAAAACTAAAAAACACGCTTTTTATAGAAAACCGAACTAAAAATAGAAAATTTTATCGAATTAGTGTATTGTCATCGGTCCTCAATAAATCTACAAAGTTTGAACGAAATCTGGCCGATTAAAGTGGGTCAAAATCGCGCCCAAAGAAGTCGGTTACAAACAAACATACAGGTGAAGCTAATATAAAGCGTGTAAAGAAGTAGCCTTGGTAGTAGTAGTGTTTTCTTCATCTATTATTCATTGCAAATTCAATCCCAATCGATACATTGTAATTTAATGAAATGGGCAGACATACTTTTGGAATTGAAAAATATTTATTAAACTTAAAATAATATGTAGCAGTCATCTGGTTGAATTTTCTATTTGATTGAATGACTAGCGCCTTCATTTTGACGACATTTAATTAAATGACTAATGGACAACTCGTAAAGTTATTGAATGTAGAATGTAACATTCAACGTCTTGCCTGAACATTATTTAGTCCGTTGGTTTGTATAGGAGGATGGGTTAGGTTAGGTCATTCAATGAACGCGCTAGTCAAATTTAACCAGATGGCGGCGACATATACACACTTTTTTATAAGCATGGGTAAATAAAACAACATCTAATTTATAGTCAATATATTTATTTACAAACATTTTTACACATGTAAAACACGCGCCAATAATAATGAATCGAATGTAAAATGTAAACCTTGTATACTATATACATCTCTGTCGCACTTCAATAATCCGTAGCATGCTATCTCTCTTGCACGTATAATACGACTAACTAATATTGATTATTTATTACATATCTTGAGTATTATTTTACATACAACTTTAGCATAATAAATACATAACACTTAAGTTATTACTTACTAAGTAATTAAGTTACACCTTCTCTCTTTAGATATACAATGTACATTTTTTTCTTTAGCCTAGTTTTTTTACATACATTTTCATAGATTACATTTTAATTTTTATATCTGACAGATAAGATAAACAATTCTTGTTTATATTTTTTTAATTGTTTAATAAATACACAAATAAATATTTCTGGACATTTTTCACACACGGCACGATCCGATTGTTATGTACCTACATATAACACGCCTTAATTATTAGAGGATGCATTGGGCCACCCAAGAAGGACTTGCACCTGTTAGCAATTGCGACATCGCGCACACCTGCGATTCCAGAGAGTGTTGCGGCAATCATCGCCACCGCGACGCTGTAGCTGCCCCGCCGAGGACGAAGTGCACTCTTTGTTCCAACATCGAACGGGAGGGACATAGTTTAAGTTAGGAATAATTTATAATGTAATTTTTTTACAATAAATTATTAATAAGTAAATTTCGGTTTTTTTTGCGCCTTCGCGGGTCGGTCAATATAATTCGATTCCAAACTAAGCTTTTCGCTTGTGTTATGGAAACCAGATGGCTGATAAACATACATAATTTTAAATATATATACATATATAGATAATTAACACCCAGACACAGAGCAAACATCTATGTTCATTACACAAATATTTATCCTGGGTGGGAATTGAACCCACAATTTTAGTTGGTGCCTTCGAAGCCAGAGGTTGTGGGTTCAATTCCCACCCGGGGCAAATATTTTTGTGATGAACATAGATGTTTGCTCTGTGTCTGAGTGTTAATTATCTATATAAGTATTTATTTAAAATTATACATGTATGTCTATCAGCCATCTGGTTTCCATAACACAAGGGAAAGCTTAGTATAGGATCAGATCGTGCCATGTGTGAAAATTGTCCTAAAATATTTATTTATTTATTCATACAGTGACATATTCATATAAAACACTAGATTTCCGCCCGCGGCTTCGCCCGCGTTTTCAAAGGCAAAACCCGCATAGTTCCCGTTCCCGTGGGATTTCCGGGATAAAACCTATCCTATGTGTTAATCCAAGTTACCCTCTATATGTGTGCTAAATTTCATTGTAATCGGTTCAGTAGTTTTTACGTGAAAGAGTAACAAGCATCCATACAAACTTTCGCCTTTATAATAGTATTAAGATTAGCTATACTCTGGATGTTGACTTTTCATATGTCCCTTCAAACTACAATTTTGTATGAACGCCTGTCCACATATATGACATCTATACCGTCGATCATTCGTATGTATTCGTATATGATCTTTTAAAGTTTTTAACCTAGGATATGATTTTTCACAGACTTTACACTTAAAATTACGTTCCCCCGTGTGAGTCGGCATGTGGTTGTTTAGCGCGAACTGAGTGAAAAACTTTTGGCCGCAGCATTGACATTCGTATCTGTAAAAAAATAATAATATTCTATTTCTGTTTACATATAAATAGGTTAATAATAAAATAATATATTAATTAATCATATTTCGTCTAACAATACACATACAACATGGGACTTCACTTAGATAAGGTAGTTAAAATACTTTTTTTTTTAACTAATATCATAAACACCAGTTTGATTAAATATTTGTTCAAAATCAAGATTGTAATACTTTTGGAAGGAGATTCAAATACTTTACGTATTCATATTTTTGAAAGAATAGAAAGAATTCGATCATGAGGCGAGTTTCAAACCCGCGGATAAGCCTGACAGGTATCACGGGTTGCCAAGTGGTTAGGCGGCGCCCCGGCAAAGCGTAAGACGCCTTCAAATACCGCCTGGTGATCGGATTTTTTAATTATTTAAAAACTAGCTATCCGCCCGCGGCTTCGCCCGCATTTTCAAAGAAAAACCCGCATAGTTCCCGTTCCCGTGGGATTTCCGGGATAAAACCTATCCTATGTGTTAATCCAAGTTACCCTCTATATGTGTGCTAAAATTCATTGTAATCGGTTCAGTAGTTTTTGCGTGAAAGAGTAACAAACATCTATACAAACTTTCACATTTATAATATTAATAGGATTTAACTTTTATATTTGTACTAGCGGTCCGCCCCGGCTTCGCCCGTGGTACATATTTACGTTTTCTCTACATAAGAACCATCCTCGTACTTCAAGGAATATAATAAAAATATAATTATCTTCGATATCGGAATCGGTCCACCCGTTCACGCGTGATGCCGTGACAACGCGAAACGGGTTTCATCTACACTAATATTATAAAGAGGAAAACTTTGTTTATTTGTTTGTTTGATTGTAATGAATAGGCTCATAAACTACTGGACCGATTTTAAAAATTCTTTCACCATTCGAAAGCTACATTATCCACGAGTAATATAGGCTATATATCATCATGCTAAGACCAACAGGAGCGGAGTAATGCGGGTGAAACCGCGCGGCACAGCTAGTATGTGTGCGTGTACCACGCGGCACAGGGTGAAAGGCAAGACGTTTGACGAATTTAGACAGGAGCTTCTACTCATGAAACTGAACAACTTTTGTTCTAAAACTTTGCTGAATTCGTAGAAAAAAATTTGGACTTTGTATGGAAATCATTCAGCTGATTAGCGAAGTTACCTTACAAAGTCCAATTTTTTTTTACGAATTCAGCAAAGTTGTATAACAAAAGTTGTTCAGTTTCATGAGTAGAAGCTCCTGTCTAAATTCGTCAAACGTCTTACCTTTCACCCTGTATATAGATTAATCATTACGCTTAAAAACTCCTAACAATTATTCCATCCATAAAATGTATACAAAAAACACCCACCTATAATCCTTCAAGTGATCCTTCCGTCTATGAATCGTTAACATACGTCTTGTTTCAAACACTTTATTACACACACTACAAGGGAAAGACAATGGCGCCTCCCCATGCACTTCCACTAAATGTTTCAACTTTTGGTTATATGTCATTAATCGCACATCACACTTTGGACAATACACTCTACCCCGTTTATTATGAACCCTATCTACATGCAAATCTTTATTGTAAGCCGCTTTAAACACTTTTCCGCACACTTCACAAGGATAATCCCTTTTTTCGTCATGTCTCTGTTGATGCATTAAGAATCGACCGCGATCAACGAAACCCAAACCACAAGTCTCACAAACATAGTTACTAAAATGTTCGTTCATATGTTTGTTTAGAGCGTGGAAATATGGAAAACAACAGTCACATAGCGCACACTTGATTTCATCTTTCAATAGACGGAACGGCAAAACCCACTGTTTTATGTTAGTGTAGTACTTCTTCTTGTGTACACTAGTGATGTGACGCACGAAATCATCGAGGCTAGTGATGTGCATAGCGCAGAGTCGACAGTCGATGCGGGTTATGTCGACTTTGATCATGTTCTTGATTTCGACTACGCGGAATTTCTTCGGATTATGCTTGTTTAGTGTGTGATCTCTCATTAGTTGTGGGTCTGTGAAGTTTTCACCGCAATAATAGCACAGCAGGTTGTTGTGTCGACATTTGAAGGGACAAACATACGAAAATTCGACGAGTGTGACAATGTTGGTGTCTTTCATGTATGTGGGGTCGCGTTCGCGTATTCTTTGCTGCAGGGTCGACATTGATACTTCTGAAATAAGACAACAATTAATAAATTTTTACTGATAAAAGGAAATTTTATAGTTTATATCTTAATATCTTAATTTAAAATAAAAATTTAAAAAATAAAGGCGAAAAAGGCTTTAAAATTATAAAGGCGAAAGTTTGTATGGATGTTAGTTACTCTTTCACGTAAAAACTACTGAATGGATTTGAATGAAACACATTACCACAATATAGCTTTTACATCAGAATAACACATAGGATAGGTTTTATCCCGGAAATCCCACGGGAACGGGAACTATGCGGGTTTTCCTTTGCAAACGCGGGCGAAGCCGCGGGCCGAAATCTAGTACTTCATATACGTTCGTATTTAGAGGCTAAATTTATATGCATAAAACATCTGATAATTTGAAATTTCATACATTTTTTTGTTTCAATAGATATTTTTTTTTGTAAGATAAAAATATATCTATAGAGTTTATATTGATAAATGAATATTACATCTATACTAATATTATAAAGCTGAAGAGTTTGTTTATTTGAACGCGCTAATCTCAGGAACTACTGGTTCGATTAGAAAAATTCTTTCGGTGTTATATAGCCAATTTATCAAGGAAGGTTATAGGCTATATAATATAATCACGCTAAGAGACAATAGCGGGTGAAACCGCGCAATGCGTGTGAAACCGCGGGGCACAGCTAGTTCAAATATAAAAAAAGAGTCAGATATTTCAAATTATAAGATTATTGGCTATAAATTTAGATTTAAAACAATTATATGTCAAATACTTACTAGGTTTCACCACCGGCTTCGTAGCTTTCCACTTCATAAAATCATCATTCTTTAGATCCATTTCTGGCTTACTCTCTTGTATGTCTTCTGTTATTTTGTCACTAACTGGCTTCTCACTAAGCGGGTTTTCCGTTTTTATGTCACCTGTAAATTTTTGTAAAATAATGTTTAAGTATTAATAATTTAAATTAAATAAACATTAATAGAATTTATTAAATCAGGCACTGTACCTAATCATTTACAAATGAATAGTACAAAGTACGTTGATTAATATTTAATACAAACAAAATAAAAATTTCCAAATTTTATCTTTGTACTGGTTGCATAGAGGAAATTGATTTAAGCGATTAGACTGCCAATTGTTTAAATGTAGGTCCAGTTAAATTGTATAATTTTCAGACCAATTAAAGATAAATATAATTAATAAATAAATTTATATATAAACTAGCTTACCGCCCGCGCCTTCACCCGCTTTGTCTAAAATCCAATAAATTATATACTAAAACCTTCCTGTGAATCACTCTATCTATTAAATAAAACCGCATCCAAATCAGTTGCGTACTTTTAAAGATTTAAGCATACAAAGGGACATAGGGACAGAGAAAGCGACTTTGTTTTATATGTAGTGAAGAACGTCACACAATGATTTTTGGCTAGTAGTAGTACTTGATTATTAACGTTCAGCATGTTTGATATTTTGGAATGGTCTTACGCTTTTTCGATCAGGTCACGTGTCCTGACGCGAGTTTAAGATTTTATACCCATTACAGAAAAAGTGCTCAACGCCGCTAAAGAAGTTTTCACTTCAAAAAAGTAAAAGGCTCATAAGTAAAACCGGCTACTCACGTACCTGCAGCAGGGGCAATATTGGAATTTGACACTTAATTGGCTTCTTAATTGTAATGTGTATGTAAGTAGGGGCAATTTAGAGAACAACTGAAAATGCTCCGACCGCCGACCAACCGAGATTGTCCCAATATTGCCCCTGCGGCAGATACGTGAGTAGCCGGCCTAAATAATAAATAAATAAATAAATAAATATTATAGGACATTATTACACAAATCGACCTAGTCCCACAGTAAGCTCAATTAAGGCTTGTGTTGTGGGTACTAGGCGACGATAAATATAATATTTAATAAATACATATATAGATAATAACACCCAGACCCAAGAACAAATAATCGAGGTCATCACACAAATATTTGCCCTGACCGGGGATCGAACCCGGGACCGTCGGCTCAGTAGGCAGTTACTTTACCACTGCGCCAACCGCGTCGTCAAAACGAATATAGATACATACAATTATCATCCAATACATCAACTAGTGGTGTCGCCGGTCGTGACTCGTCGTCCGCCAGCGGTTCTATTTTAATTTCCAGTAAGGGTTTCTCTGGAGGTTTTAGCGGTTGATCTGAAAGGAAGAAGATTAAACAACTGTTTAAAATAATAATAATTACAAAAAACTAATCAAATTACACATTTACTTTAAAAAAACTTAAACAAGTGATATATGAAAAAAATTAATGACACAATATAAAAAATAAATATTTCAGGACAATTTTCACACACGGCACGATCTGATCCCATACTGCTTTCGCTTGTGTTATGTAAACTAGATGGCTGATAAACATACATGTAAAATTAAAAAAAATACTTAAATAAATAATATAGATAATTAACACCTAGACACAGAGCAAACATCTATGTTCACAAATAACTATTTGCCCCGGGTGGGAATCGAATCCACAACCTCTGGCTCGGAAGGCAGGGCCACTACCAACCAAGCCAACCGGTCAGTCACAATCTATTTATATAAAATTTAAAGCTGACTGATATACATAGTGATCTATCAACGCACAGCCAAAACCACTGGACGTATTGCGCTGAAATTTGGCATGCAGGTAGATGTCATAACGTATGTCATGTCTAAGAAAGAATTTTCTAAAATTCTTAAATAATTTTCTAAAATTCTTATATAATAGGTGATGAAAACTTATACCATGAAAATTTATCTTTTCCACACAAGCAAAGCTGCGGGCAACAGCTAGTTAACTATACAGGGTGTCCCACTGTTGGTATACTAAGCTCAAAGGAGATTATAGTTTTGGCTACGCTGAGTACGTAAAAAATACTTAAAAAATTCCAGACTCATTTTTTTTTCAAATAGATGAATTCTTAAAACTCTATGTGTACACCCATAACAAGCAACCCGCCCACTTTTGCCACTAGCACGTGAGCTATCATTTAAGATGTTTTCATAGACAAAATGCTCACATTAGAGAAGCGGTATATGACGGCTGCGCGAAGCTAGAGAAGAAAACATGGATTTTTAGGAAAAAATTATCAAAAAAAATTTGACGTAATTTTGTTGTTTATATATTTTTTACGTGATCAGTGTATGCAAAACTACAAGTCCCTTCGCGCTTAGTATACGAATAGTGGGACACCCTGTATATCTAAAATATGTTTCATAAAATCTACATACCATCTTCATCATATATCTTGGCTTTCAGGAACGCCTCTTCACACTGTAGTATTTGCTGTCGGAACGCAAACGCGTCGCGTATTCTGTGCACACAGGCCGCGCATACTAACCGATCTGATGGGACATCGTCCAAGTGGGATAGCTGGAAATTCAATATAAATAATTAAAATTAGCTTTATAAATAAAGTAGATTTCCGCCAGCGGGTTCGCCCGCGTTTTCAAAGAAAAACCCACATAGTTCAAGTGCAATTTCCGGGATAAAACCTTTCCTATGTGTTAATCCAAGTTACCCTCCATATGTGTGCGAAATTTCTTTGTAATCGGTTCAGTAGTATTCGCATGAAAGAGTAACAAGCACACACACTTCCTCACAAACTTTCGCATTTATAATATTAGTAGGATAAATAAAATATAATATAGGAGTATAAGATAGATTAGATTAGAACAATAAACATCTATAAATCCATACTAATATTATAAATGCGAAAGTAACTCTGTCTGTCTGTCTGTTACTCAACAATGCCTAAACTACTGAACCAATTTGCATGAAATTTTGTATGGAGATATTTTGATACCCGAGAAAGGACATAGGCTACCTTTTATTGCGAAATATGTACCACGGGCGAAGCCGGGGAGGACCACTAGTTTAATACATGTTTGAGGACTTAAAAGCTTCTAACAATTATGCGCACTGAGAAACAATGTGGCTTTTTAACAGTTCTTAAATCATTAGTTTTGTTTTCAGTTCAGCCATAAAAGTTTATGTTAAATAATTATCATCACTACATAGTATAAAACTAAGTCGCTATCTCTGTCCCTTTGTATGCTTAAATCTTTAAAACTACGCAACGGATTTTGATGCGGTTATTTTAAATAAATAGAGTGATTCAAGAGCAAGGTTTTAGTATTTAATTTATTAGGTTTTAGACAAAGTGGGCGAAGTCGCGGGCGGTAAGCTAGTTACAATACATATTACATTTAAACATATTAATTTGGTACTAATCTTCTTATATATAAAAATGAATCGCAAAATGTGTTGGTAAGCGCATAACTCGAGAACGGCTGAACCGAATTCGATAATTCTTTTTTTATTATATTCCTTGAAGTACGAGGATGGTTTTTATGTAGAGAAAACGTAAATATGTACCACGGGCGAAGCCGGGGCGGACCGCTAGTACTAACTAATATTGATTCGGTTTTGAACTGAATGTACATCCTGATGGTAAATGCACGAAACATACAAACTTGCATACAATATAAATCTTCCGTATTGCTTTCTAGCCAGAATCTATAAATTTAAAGTAACAGAAGCAATTCAAAGAGATACAGTTATTCCATCACATATTCAAGTCTTCTTCTTCTTCTTTTTAGCAAATGGCATATTCAAGTCATTTGACTGCTTCTTTCGATGAAAATAGAACTATTATGAACAATACTTACCAATAAACCGAAACAGTCCATTATCATATCAGAATAAACTTCTTTTTTGCCCAAATTTTCGTATTCCACATTAAGAACTCTACACTTTTTCAACGTACCACAACACCGACACATTCCTGGGTCGAATACAGGACCCTTGCCCTTTTTCACACTCATATTTTATTAATTACTTATTTAATATTAAGTATTTTATTTTTAACAAATTGAATGAGATACTGGTTTACGGAAAAATCGATATATTTACATGTTATATTTTGACAACAAAAAATATGCCAATAGGGCATAGGCAATGACAGACGGCCGAAGGGCGTCCTGTCAAAATTTTGACAGTAGTGCAGATTAACTAAAATTATAAAATACTAAAATCAATGAAGCCGATTTCAAAGTTTCAATGTAATTCCATATTATAATAAACTAGCGGTCAGCCCCGGCTTCGCCCGTGGTACCTACATGTTTAAACTATCCTATCTCTCAAGTTGGATCGAACTGCACATGGTGTGCGAATTTTATTATAATCGGTTAAATGGTTTAAGAGTCCATTGAGGACAAACATTGTGACACGAGATTTATATATATTAAGATATTTATGTCTTAAATATCCAAGAAGCTTATAAACATTGCAATATGAACATTAACTTGAAGCAAAAAAATATGACCTTGAATGACGTCGGTTATGTTTTTGTCTCTTTCTGTGGGGTGACCACGCTGGTTTGTAAATTCAGGATTTTTCGAAATAGAAAAAACTAAAAATCATGGTCTATATTACAACATTCATTTTAAACAGTATTTAAATTATAATAACTGGTCAAACTACATAAATATTGTCATTTATAAAGGTACATACAGTTTTAATTGGTATAGAATGATAGTTTTAAATAACGCTTGATAAATTTTTATCTCATTCTACGATTTTTTTATTAAAATTGAGTGCTACATACATTAAAAAATGCCAAAGGGAGAGTTGCATCGCTAGTGTTTATGTGTGGTTACAATATTACATTTCTCAGAAATTTGTAAGCCTTTGAGGAGTACTTACGTGCTCTAGTTCATCACTGTAATTTATGGGTGATCAGATGGGAAATAAAACATTCAATATTTAATATCCACATTATTTATTACACTTATGTAATGTAATATCATTTAACTCGCTTATCTTTAAATAAAGCAACAAGTACAAAGTATACAATATTAAATATCTACAATCTTTATTTTTTACAGTATTTACAATATAATTACTGGTAGAGGCATCTTTAGACTATTACTTACATCTAGTTATCATCGTTCTACATACAATTTTGGGTTAATTTTTTTAAATAATTCCGAATTTCATTGTTTAGAGTTGTAAAATAGGTAGAGGGTAGTGACTTTTCATAGCAAAGATTTTTCACCGGAAATGCATTGTTTTTGTAAAAATTAACAAAGACATTTAAAATTTTTGAGGTTAAATATTTAAATTGTGCGCCCTGAATTTTAGGAGGGAGAGGTGCGGGGGGAGGCAACGTTCTTTACTCCCTTTTTTACAAGGAAAACTAGTTTTTGAAAAAAAAGATTAATATATTCACACAAAATTATTAAAAAAATAGAATAATAAAATAAAACAAATCATTTCTTTTAAATTTTATATTGGTCCATTGAAAAGTTACATTTGGGGTCGCATTTTTTAGAGGACGCTATTTTATTTTTTTGATGTGTAGGGGGGGTTAGTGTGAAGCTATCACCAAGTTTGTGGGGTCGCCACCCTTGTCCCACGGCCGCCATCTTGAAAATAGCGGTTGAAATGGTTTTTACGATATATCTGTTAAACTATTTATCTGATAATAAAACAATGTTAACATTATTCGTTGCAAATTAAATTCTCTACAACTTAGGTTCAGTAACTTTTTGTCGTAGAACTATAAACAAAAAAGTTATAAGCGAAAATGTTCAGAAATTAGAGATGTTTATATTTTTCAATAAAACTTTTTTTTATAAGTTTACGAAGAAATTATATCAGACCATTTTTGTAGATTATTTTTCGTAGAACAACTTTTATTTACAACATTTTTTCATTAAGTAAATAGCTAAGGTTTTACAGCCATCCGAAGTGAGTACTATTTTAAGTACTCTTTACTATACAGAATACGATATATTATGTGTGTACTAATAATAATTTGTCACCAGTAATTATTTTATTTTTGTTATAATAATATTTTTAATAATTAATTTATAATATTATTAATAATTAATTATTGAATCTTTTCCCCACAACCCAGGAGGTAGAGTCTGGAAGTGCGTTTTTTTTACGTCGAATAGCAGGGCTGAAATGTTCTGCAGTGTTCTTCCATTGTTGTGGAGTCTGGGAAAAGAGCCAATAGCCAATTTATTATGTATAGTTACTACTGAAAAATAGTACTCACTTCTGAGCGCTGTAAAACCTTAGCTATTGACGTAATGAAAAAATGTTGTATATAAAACTTGTTCCTCGAAAAAGAATCTACAAAAATAGTCTTATATCATTTATTCGTAAAATGATAAAAAAAGTTTTATTGAAAAATATAA
Source organism: Colias eurytheme (assembly GCA_907164685.1). Taxonomy (NCBI): domain Eukaryota; kingdom Metazoa; phylum Arthropoda; class Insecta; order Lepidoptera; family Pieridae; genus Colias; species Colias eurytheme. The sequence continues at coordinate 12,734 of CAJQZN010034586.1, read as the reverse complement.
ATAGCTCTAATTTCTGAACATTTTCGCTTATAACTTTTTTATTTATAGTTCTACGACAAAAAGTTACTGAATCAAAGTTGTAGAGAATTTAATTTGCAACAAATAATGTTAAATTGTTTTATTATCAGATAAATAGTTTAAGAGATGTATCGTTAAAACCATTTCAACCGCTATTTTCAAGATGGCGGCCATGGGACAAGGGTGCCGACCCCACAAACTTGGTTTTAGCTTCACACTGACCCCCCCTACACATCAAAAAAATAAAATTGCGTCCTCTAAAAAACTCAAGGTCAGGCCTAAAAAATGTAACATTTCAATGGATCATATGTATATTTGATGCATTTTATCATTTCCAAAAACGGATCTGCTTTATTTTTAATAACTGGTCTGCGCCACAAATATTCCACACTTGTGTCGCTAAAATCTTTGTTATTTAGGTGATCCCTAAAAAATATTTTGACAACCCTCCACTGGGCTTCGATTCTCTGGGTGTGTGTCCCATCGGGAGCAATGAAGGGATTGTCTGGGTCCACCCAAACAATCATATGCCCTCCAGAAGTCTGTATGCCCTCTTCAACATGTTTTTTTTATTAGGGGCACCAAGACTTCTGCTGACCTGCTGCTTCTGCTTCTGATTTTCGGGACACACCTCCAACCGCAAATCTTCACTTCTGTCTTTTATAAGGCCAAGTACGCAGTGGCCTTCAATATGTCGCCCTAAAAACAAACATATAGAATATTAATGACATTTTTTCTTTGATTATTAGTACTAATTAAGTCTCCAGATGCTTACCATTCCTTCCAGGCTATTGTGGCTCAGAATTGGGAAGGCTGGACACATATTTACACTGAAGCCTCCAAGATTTCGGATAAAGAGAATGTTGGTATAGCTGTGTGGATCCCAAAATTTGCAATCATGTTGTGTCGCAAATGTCCCCCTATTACATCAACTTTTGTCGGTGAGGCCTTGGCCCTACTTGAAGCGGTTACATATGCGTTAAGTCACAATATTAATAAAGCTATAATATTTTCAGATTCTAAAAGTTGTTTGCAGTGCATTCTCTCAAATCAATTCCGTATAAAAACAAAATACCCTGTTATCCTACAGATCAGGAAATCTCTTTAGGAGTGTAAACTTAAAGGTATTGAAATAACTCTTGCATGGATCCCTGGACATAGTGGAATTCCGGGAAATGAGTCAGCTGACTGGGGTGCTAAATCTGCTATGCGCATTTCGTCCGAGTCTCATGATCTTGTTTACTCGCATGACCTTTCTCTCCTCGCTAAGCCCAAATTAATGTTCGCCTGGGAAAAGTCTTGGACTTCTACAAGATTCCAGAAGGGAAAGTTCTACTCAAACATTCAGAATGACATCCCTATTAAACCTTGGTTTTTCAAATACAAGGACATCAGTAAAAACGTCACATCTTGTATTAGCCGCCTGCGATTAGGCCATGCTTGTACTCCCACCCATTTAGCAAAAATTAGGGTAAGGGATTTTATTTATTAGAAAAGTTTAATTAATTAGAGGGCATATTAATTCGTTTAAAGGTAGCATATCGATTTATAGTACCTAATTGCTATGTTATAATTTTTTTTACAATCATGATAACACAATTTTTTACCTTTTGTCCTAGGTCGTTCCAGTCATTACAGTCTACACGATTCAAGTAAAACATATTTGCCTGAAGAATTAAATGTAAAAAAAATGCATGCACTGTTCCTTCAAGATAATCAAGGTGTATCTGTGTCTTATGAAACTTATAGACATATTTTTTGTACCGATTTTAACATTGCTTTCGGCTATCCTCATACAGATACATGCAGCATTTGTGACGAATTCATGGCAAAAACAAAAGCATTGGAAACTAAGAAGAAGACATGCACTGATTCAATTGCCAAGTCTACATTGGACCGAGAAATTTTGAATCTTTTTAATCAAAACAAATTACATAAGCTACAAGCAAGCACTTTTTACTACAGAAAACGGATGGCAAGATTGCAAAGTAGAGAAGCCGGCAGTACAATGGAGGCAATTTGTTTTGACTATGGTAAAAATCTTTGTGCTCCTAACATACAAACAAACGATACTTATTATAAACGACAGCTATCAGTGTATGCTTTCAATGTGCATGTATTATCTTCATCACAAAGCATCTTTTACCTGTATCCAGAAACGGAAGGTAAAAAAGGAAGCGATGATGTCTTGTCCATCACTTTGATATATATAGACAAAGTGATGGACAAGCGAACATACATTACGCTTGGGGCAATGCTGGAAATTCTAAACATTCATATGTTATAATGAGCAATGAATTAAACCACGACAAATACGCGGTGTGGGCTTTTATGCGCCAAATAATTCAAGACCTGAAGCAAAAGTATCCAGAGTTGAAGAAAGTGTCTGTTTTTTCGGATGGTTGCGCTGCGCAATTCAAGAATATTTATTTATTTATTTATTAATACTTTATTGCTCTTAGAATCATTACAATAATACTTAATCTAAGGATACATTACAACAATTGGCGGTCTTATCGCTATGCAGCGATTTCTTCCAGACAACCGGACGTACGGAGAGAAATTAAATTAGAGGAAAGGTGAAGGGTAGAGCATAAAATATATATATTTATAAAAGACATAAAACAAACATAACACTAAATAAATTACCTGCGTAAAGATATATCCATATAATATATATAATAGATACAGTATTAAATATATATTCACAATCAAATAAGAATATGTTACGTAACAATAGTATAATATTCATACATATAATATAAATAATTTATATTAAGTACAGCGAGAGAAATGATAATTACGCACCAATGCTTTAAAACTTGATAAGGATTGTGCATTCTTTATAAGTACAGAATTTTTAAGAATAGATACACATTGCTCAACCTTTGCTACAGTGAGTCTGACTGGGGTGTAGAAGTGGAATGGTGCGTTTTTGCATCCAGTCATGGAAAAGGGGCTGTCGACGGAATTGGTGCAACAGCCAAGAGGCTATTGTGGTCAGCCATCATGACCAGGCGAGCAGCCATTTTTCACAGCTACGACTGCTATTCCTACCTCAAGTCCAAAAACATTAGCGGAATAGACTTATATTTCGTTGCTTGTGGGGACATTGAAGCGAATAAAGAAGCTCTTGAAAAAAGATGGTCGGAGTTTCCTGCCATTCCACACATACAGAAACACCACAAATTCCAGGCAAAAAATTCAAGAATGCTTCTATACAGCGAAACGTGCAATTCACCAAACAATCATCATCAGTGGCAAATTAAACTACTCCGACGTTTATTCATCGGATGACTCTAGCGATCAATCGCTAAACGATGATGAGGATAATACTTCCACTTTAATGCAGATACCGGAAGAGATTTTTTTTTTTTTTTTATGCAATGGGAAAGCAAACGAGCAGACGCGTCGCCTGGTGTTAAGCGAAACGCGCCGCCCATAAGCATCCGCTCCACTGGGAAGAGGATGTGTTGCAGTCCACAAAAAGGAAAGAGAGGGATATCACGGGAATTTATTTACATTACTGCCGGTTTTTCAGGTACTTAAAGGCACTCTTTAAACTACTTACAGGCAGATTAAACTACTTTAATATAACTTAATAAAGGTATAAAAAATATATGCATTTTTGTTTATTTGTTACTTGTCCCGACCGTCACATAAGGTTTTCCCGACCGTCACATTCTTCTAATGAGAAAAAGTTGCGAAATCTAATTTAATTTCAAACCAGATCTTTACTGAATGATAGTTTAAACCTTTAATTATACACACTTAAATATTTGTACTAATATCATTGATAGTTTCTTACAAACTTTAAAAAGTACCTGTACATCTGGAATAGACTAGAAAGTAAGAGTCCCGACCGTCACAATTTTTAATGCTTTTTTTTTCATTGAAAGATATTAGTTCAAAAATTTGAAATTCAAGTAGATTCAGCCTTACTTATTCAATTTTATATCTTGATGTTCATATATATTGTGAACTATTAATAAAACTACAAAATTATGGTTAAGTAGTTATGAAAGAGTGTAAAAATGTCCCGACCGTCACCATGGAATTCCCCTATAACTACATGAAGCTGGTAAACCATAGTGACCCAGACAATCCCTTCATTGCTCCAGATGGGACACACACCCAGCGAATCGAAGCCCAGTGGAGGGTTGTTAAAAGATTTTTCAGGGATAACCTAAACAACAATGATTTTAGCGACACTACTGTTGAATATTTGTGGCGCAGATCGGTTATAAAAACTAAAGCAGATCCATTTTTGGAAATGATAAAATGCATCAAATATACATATAAAATTTAAAAGAAATGATTTGTTTTATTTTATTATATTATTTTATTAATAATTTTGTGATCTGTTTGCAGTCTGTCACTTTTTTCTCAAAAAAAAAAAAGTGTTGACAACTTGACAGTTCATATCACACAGAATATTTATTATCTATTCTGCAATGTGCATTATTATTATTATATAAATTAACCTCAAATTGTGAATTGTGTTAGTTGTAAATGTTATTTTTTTTTCAAAAACTAGTTTTCCTTCTAAAAAAGTGAGTAAAGAACATTGCCTCCCCCGTTCGCACCTCTCTCTCCTAAAATTCAGGGCGCATTATTCAAATATTTAACTTCAAAAATTTTAAATTTCCTTGTTAATTTTTACAAAAACTATTCATTTTAGTTAAAAAAGAAAAGCAGTTTGCTATGAAAAGTCACTACCCTCTACCTATTTTACAACTCTAAACAATAAAATTCGGGGACATCGAATCAAATATTTAACCGAGAGTTTTAACCAAAAGACCCTACACGCTAATGATTCGGATTCAGATTCTGCTCTGTAAAATATGCCGATTCTTTCGATGTAGAAAATGAAGACTTGCAGGATTATTTATTGAGGCAACTGATAGAGGACCAAGAAAGGGAGAAAAGATATTTGAATGGGTCAAATAAACAAATAGGAACCGTCAAATGGGTTGACCATGTGCCTCGCAGGTGACAATGTGCAATGAATCAGTTGTTTTGACTTTTAACGAATTCCCGCTTTATTTATGGTATCTTCACAATTTTATGGCCTAAATATATTTTTTATGCTTCAAGCAACAAAAAATATTTGACAACACGGGCGCAAAACATTTGCTTTAGGTTTTTTAATGAATATAGAAAATTTTCCCTTACTCTTTGCGGATTTATTAAATCTAGATCCCCCAATTAAATATCTTCTTCCTTTTAAATACTCACAAGATAATTTAGAGATATATTTTTCTCGCATAAGAGCCCGTGGTCGGACAAATGATAACCCAAGTTCTTTATAATTTCGGCGAAGATTGAGGAAATTGTTGTTTTGAAACTCGGTATAGTACCTTACCGAGTCGGTACAGCCCTCAATTAACGCCAATTGTATCGATCATACGTATGAGGCACCTCGGACACAGCCATGTTTATTAGAACCAGCGCAATATAAAGATGATACAGACACTGAAGATGATATTGAAAACCAGTTGCGGGGTCTTGATTCACGTAATACCCATACCGATTATCAAGTAAATATCCTTTACTATATAACAGGATACATAGTAAAAAATATAGTGAAACGGGTTAAATGTAATAACTGTAAAAATTTGCTAATTACTGCAGATCATTCACAAACGGATCATTTGTACGTTTTAAATGTAAATCAGTCATTTACAACATTTATTAATCGGGAAAACTGCATTTCCCATCTTTGCAGGTGTATAAAATTGTACTTTTTGCCGATAAAATATTTAGAAAGGCAAACTGAAAGGTTGAGAAAATTACTCAGAATGGGTTTTCGCTGCAGAGAATTTTCTAGTCCTGGAGGATATGGTGCATTGCATCAGGCCAATATCTGGGAAGATGATAGAAGCTGCAGAAGATGCGAAAACAAAGGCAAAGCTTATCATGACTATAGACAGCGCCTTGTACGTGCATATCAAGGAAGTCAAAACATCGTCAGAACTTTGGAACAAGCTTAAGACATTATTTGATGATTCCGGATTTTCGCGAAGCGCGCGATATCTCTTTTGCGAAACCTGCGGTCCTGTGTTCTGAAGATACATTAGCATAGCGGAAGACGCAAATATGAAAAAAAGGCTGAAAAGAATATTCCAATTTTCCAATGTTAAATACTTGAACATCTATTTGTTAGCAAAAACTCTACAGTAACTATAGTAGATGCATTAGAAAATGTTTCAACGCAGCACTTTTCAAATGTTACTAATGATGAATTTGATCTTTTTGGACAAACTATAGCTCAACAAACCCGAGTGCAGCACTGGTACCAAAGTATACAGACGTAACACGGGAGTTCACGGGTGACGTTTGGCGTTACAGCTATAGATCTCAGTTATTTTATTGTTTTAAATAGTTTTTTTGTGATGAATATCATAACAAAGTATAAGTTTTAATAGTTTATGGTTCCGAGTACTGTGTGGAGTGTTATCTCATTACGGTGTAATATATTAACAGTGTTATAAAGTGAACAAAGTTATAACCCAAGCATTTGCAAATTATCTACTCGAAAATATCGGACGTTTACGCTTACTACTTTAGTGTTTAATATTCGATATCGATATTGTTCTTCAAAAAAACGTCGAACACAAAACATTTACTTGGATAGTTACGCGAATATATTCTATAATCAATATTATAAAAGTAAAAATTTGGATAGACTTGATTCCTAAAGTACCGAGTCATTATTGCCGAGCAAGTTCCAGCAAGCTTTATGTTGAGTCGACATTTAGATCTGAAAAACACATGCATGACGTTTTCGTGGAATGGTGTAGACGTAGAGAACATAGTTCCCAAGCAGCAAACAGACCGACTTTCCTAAGGGCGCTTGTGCACTACAAGGAATTTTACTGTCCGGCATTCCGATTTTTTACGGTCCGGTTTGGCATGAAAAATCCGATGAATTGGCTTGTGCACCTGTCCGTCTTTACTCGGATCAGTGCGGTACAGTTCAAGGAAGTTTGGCGGTAGAATGCTATCATATTTTTTTTGCATTTTACAAGAAACGAGTAAAAAATATATGTAAAAGATGAAATATTATATTACTTCGTAAGATATATTATTCTATAAAAAGTAAAGTTCCGTAAGAGATTTAAAATGCGTGTTTCACTTATTTATTTTAATCGGTGACGAGGAGCTAAAGCTATTCCCACTTGAACTTTAACTTACCAACACTTACTTAGATAATAATTATAGGTCAATGTATATAAAAATAACAATACTGACTTTTCAAATCACATTGCCAGCTAAAAGGAAGTAAAACAAGAGCTTGCTTTCAATTGGCATATGCTGTAAAAAGAGTAAAATCCAAGCAAGTGGGCATTCGAAAACAATTATATGTACAGCGACTCGTAGACACAAAAAACCATCCGGAATAGGGAAAAGTAAAATGTCGGACAGTAAAATTACGTACAGTGCACAAGCTAGTATATAGATTGATGGCGTGCCATACCGGACCGTAAAAAATCGGAATGCCGGACCGTAAAATTCCTTGTAGTGGACAAACGCCCTAAGAGTTCTGAAACAGGAGAATATAGCAATTCACCATCCACACAAAGACCAGTGTGATACTGTTGTAGTTTTAATAATAATTCACAAAAGGAGTATGATGACCACATAATTAAAAATAATGAAGCCCGCTAAGCTAAAAAAGATGCCATAGAATCGGCGAACGAAAAGGTGGTAGTAATCACAGTGGATGTGCAGAGTGTCCTACTTGCACCTAAGCCTTTGGCCAGCTCTTTATATTATAAACTTAAGTTACAATACCATAACTTTACTGTCTATGACTGCAAGACGAGAAAAATAACTATTTACTTTTGGCATGAAGCTGATGGGGGCGTATCCGCAAGTGAGTTTACTTGCGCGCGGTGTGTCCCTTAGACACATAAAACTGAAAGAATAGAATAAATTCGATCGCTCTGGCGGGTCACGAGTGGCTGAATTCCGCTCAGGCATCCGCCCCGGAATGTCGCGAAAGGATGAGGGTTCGAGTCCCGCGGACATAATGTTGCTCAGTTCTGATTAAATTATCCCTATCAAAGAGGACAAGAAAGTGTTGTTGTGCGATATACATCCCATTAATAGAGAAAGAAAACATTTCAGAGAGTATCATCATATATTTGTAAATAAATTGAAATTTGATGATGAAAGATTTTATAAATATACAAGAATGACTCAAGAAACATTTGATTGGGCCCAGAACGTAACAAAATATAGTCAATCAGCATAAAAACCTCCGAGAAAAAGTAACAATAATTGTACCGGTCACGCCACGTGTTTTTAAAATCGTGGTTAAGTTATTTCAACAAAATCAGTATGTCGTCAAACACATTGGCATTGATTGAAAAATTAACAGGCCGCGATAATTACGTCACATGGCGTTTTGCGGTCCAAACATATCTTCAACACGAAGAACTGTGGGACTGCATTGTGGATGATCAGACATTGGACAAAAGAAAGGACATTAAAGCACGATCAAAGATCATTCTTTTGGTTGATCCGGTAAATTATGTGCACATACAGGAAGCTAAAACTGCGAAAGAAGTCGGGGAAAATTTGTCTCGTGTCTTCGATGACTCTGGGCTGACACGGCGAGTTGGTCTTCTGGCTGACATGTGTAACGTTGAGGAATACGTGAGTAAAATAATGACTACTGCTCATAAATTAAGAAACATTGGTAGTATAGATAGAATCAAGTAGATTTCATTTTATAAAAGAAAAATATGCGATGCGATGAGCAACTTGCAGATATCTTTACCAAACCATTGTCTAAAGTCGGGGAGCGGCGGGACCTGGCCGCTTCACCGAAGTCCCCGGTGCATGAGCGTATCCAAAGGAAAGCTGCGTTGCGCTGTATACGCAAACTCAAACGCATGTAAAGTGTAAACTAAATCATAAATGTAATTGCTCCTCCCCGTGGTCCAAGCCTTGTCGCGGCGGTGGGGCTCAGTAGCTTGGGGTGCAAGCCAGCACCTTGAGTGAAGCGAATATGGACCGAGCTGGTTGCTCTCAGTACCTCTCTTATTAGAATTTAGAAGAGTAGACAGGAGATGCATGGCGCTTTGGCGCGTGTCTGTGGCTCAAAGGGGCCAGCGGAGCTTTTGCTCGCAGGATGGCAGACCTTCAAGGTTTGTGAAATCTTTTTGCAGGCGGCGGATTAGGAATGGGTCGTCGACGCATTTTTCATCAACGAGACTAGACCGTTAAATGTCGTTCATCAACTAGTCGATCAACTAGTTAAAATCTTCGACTAGTCGATGTGTAAACTGAAACGAATTGACACGGTCGACCGACGCGCGACGGTATTGGTAATCGAACGTTCGTTACCTTGAACTGAGGTCTACACTCTACCTACATGTAAAATTCCACATTCTTACAACGAAGTTATTACGAATTATAGATTTTCAAAGAGTTCAATGTCAGGGTTGTCTCTAGTAAAGAAAAAGTCAGAGCTGTTTTTTAACAATTACATATATAGGTATTTATCACCAAGTTTTTGTTTATGTTTTAACTTGTCGTTTTAAGTCGTTAGTTATAGTCGATATTTTAACATTATTCAATATATTATTATAAGTAGGTAATCCTTATGATATGTAATAAATTAACTGAATAAAAAAATATCTTAGATTTTTAAGACAATTCAATAATATCAAATTAATACAAATTAATCTCCTTTTTTTTCAATATTTCGAGCATTGATCATAGTAATCTCATTAAAAGTCAAACGGAATTAACGGTAAAAATATTGAACTATCAACTCGCGACGCGTCGAGCCGTCTACGACGAGTCGTTTAGCCGTCTACGGTGGACTATTATACGGCCACGTCGAAGAGTTAACCGTCGCGGACGCGTTGACGATCGTTTCGACTCTTTTGTTTAGTCGTTGAATTCAACTAGTCCGTTGATGAACGATGGACTAGTCGAATCGTTGAGTGTACATAGACGGTTAATTTAACTAGTCCGTTGATTCAACGCCCATGCCTACGGCGGATTGGCTTCGGCTTAGTATTGACTACCGATGGCTGCGCCCGTAACCGTAATAATCTCTAAGTAAACTACGTATTACATAACACACTAAGACAAAACATGTGGTGAACTATTTACATGTAAATTTCGTCCGTAACAGATAGTGAATTTTAGTCATAACACTACACCTAAAATATGAATATTGCTAACAATCATAAACTTACCGATAACATAGATCAGTTTTGGACCCATCGTCATTTTCATATTTTATTTTCAAATGAACCGGGAGCTCTTTTAATTTCAATTCAAGGTTACGGGCGCAGCCATCAAAGCGGCCATAGAAGGTTCTTTAAATACTTTAAAAATTTTACAAAATGTAATCAGTAAAAGCTTAATCAATTTTAAAAAAGTCCCAAAGAGAGAATAACTCAAGAATACATTGAAACGAGATTAGAGCTCTTAGAAAAGGATTGGGGAAAGTTTTCCGATATTAATACTAAACTATTTGTAAATTTTGATTTCGACACAATTGAAAAAAAATTAGAGACATTTATGACAACACTGAAGACGTATACAGGGTGAAAGGTAAGACGTTTGAGGAATTTAGACAGGAGCTTCTACTCATGAAACTGAACCACTTTTGTTCTACAACTTTGCTGAATTCGTAAAAAAAATTGGACTTTGTAAAGAAACTTCGCTAATCAGCTGACCGATTTCCAGACAAAGTCAATTTTTTTCGGAATATCATATTATTGTGATGTACAGGGAACACGTATTAATAACTCCAAGTCAAGCAGACAACTGTTTATTGTTAATTATCTTAGAACTACCTTCACATGTACATATCATTATACCACAATTATTTCTCCTTAATTAGTAACTAGAGACTAGCAATCCGACGCCTGTAATCGGATAGATATTTAGTTTAAGTACCTATTTACATTTTAATATAAAAAGGGGTAATTTCTCTAATAAAAGTCAGTGTATAACCAACCATCAATCGTTTTATTTATCTCCACGCACACCACACATCATGGCGACCCAGCCAGTGCGGGCGCGTCGGATAACAGTGTTCTAGAATTACGTTCCGTATTTGGCGCCGAAATCGGAGTTTCATCTTCATACTGAGAGCCGAAGGCTTCATAATAAATTATTATGGAGAATTACGCCAGTCGCACCGATAATCGGACGTACTTGCAAAGATGGAAGTCTTTTCATATATCGATTTTATTAAAAGCAGACTATTAATAGTATGCCAGATATACGAAGTTAAATTTCAAACCATTCGCTTAATTCAATACCAACATCGTGACAAAATAGAGGCTTACGTAGAGGGTCACATTAATCAAAATACATCCCCTACAAAAATAAGCCTAATGCAAAAAATATCATTAGAAAGCAGCTTGGATGTGGACTTCCCCGACGGAACGAGTTATTGCAAAGATTGAAGAAGTTTATAGCGGTAGCGTGTTATTTTTATACAAAATAAGTTGGGAAAGAGATTCTACATTACAAACGTAAGCCATATCTTTTGCTTACTTAAATTAATAAAACTTGATATTGGTAAATTATGAAGACTCGATTATCGATATCGACTGCGCCTATGTCCCGCTCCAAGTTTGTGAGAACTCTCAACCAGAGAGCGCCAAACGCGGTCGATGTGTTTAATAAAGTCTTCGTAATGACATGGTAGTAGAGGCTCTGGATTTTATTTCTGGTTATATGAAAAACCACTATGTAAAAACTACGCCTCTGAAACAAATTGATCCCAACTCTGCAGTGAATTTACCATTGAACAATTTGTACACTGAGAGAACAAATTTCGACGTAATTAATAACAATGTTATTAAATGGCGTTATTATCTTTTATCAATTCCTATGTATTTTTAATGAAAACTACAAAAAATTTAATTTCAAGTACAGTTTATTAATTTCATACTATAATACCAATAAACGGGTTTTATTAAATGTCGAAATTAATATTCTTTACTTGGGATTGTAGGATTTTACATGTACTAATAAATATTCCTTGAATTTGTAGGTACTGTACTTATATCAAGAGGTACAGATTAGTTAAGATTATAAATGAGTTTTACTAAAGTGACTGATTACAAAAAACTCTAATAATATCTAATATGGCATTTCTTATTTCTATAATTCGTGAACTTGTAATTAGAACTAGTTTTATTTTTCCCTCAAGAAGTAAACTATTATTTGTCATTACAGTTATGGATATTAGTGCTTATATATACCTTTTATTGGAATTAGTAAAGTTACACAAGAAAAAACCAACATTGAATTACAAAGAGAAAATAAATTTAGCAGATCCGGACTTTAATATAAGTAGACCAGTGGACTTATTACTTGGAGCAGATATTTACTCAACAATCGTTTTAGAAGGGATGATCAGAGGAGACTGCACAACACAACCACTCGCTCAACAAACACATTTAGGGTGGATTTTATGTGGTAATGTGCATACTTTTCAATGCAACATTGTGTTAACAAACATGGATAACATTAAACAATTTTGGGAAATTGAGGAAATCACGGACACAGAAGAGTTATCAACAGAAGATCAGAAATGTATAGATTTCTACAACAAAACAACGAGAAGATTAACAGATGGAAGATATGAAGTAAGAATTCCATTTATTGAACATAATGAACAATAAAACCGGCCAAGTGCGAGTCGGGCTCGCGCACAAAGGGTTCCGTAG
>CAJQZN010034584.1:0-15291 GCA_907164685.1 Colias eurytheme | reverse complement strand
AACTTTCAAAACTACACGAATTATTCGATCTGAATAAATTAATTTTCTTATACTAAAATAAGTATTATTTAAAACTTGTAACATATGAAAGTTTCTAAGCCGATATTGCTAATTCACGCATTTTAATATACCTAAATCTAGTATTGTTAAGTTATTTTTAATCAAACGATATTTAATTATATGTTTATACTCTGTAGGTAAGCAGAAGAACATGTTTTATAATTTTTAAGGCCGTAATACATAAGAACAATCGCTAGTTCTTCGTCTGTCCGCAGCCTAAGGATGTTGAACGGATATACCTGCGGATATGTAGACTTCCTTGCTTGCGTCTCAAGAACAGGCGACTCTTGTGTACCTACTCGATTTATTCTGTTTTGATTGTTATTTTTACAGGTAGGTCATCGAAAGTCGACTGCGATTCAGATTTAGGGTCAACGTGAAGTTTTCAAAGAGAAATTTAATCGATGAATATAGCTTTGATCAATTATTTTACCTGATTTTCACTATGCATGAACATTAGACAATCTGAGTAACAGAATATAACTAATAATGATTCTTTAAAGGGCTTAAACGATTTCTCTTCATATTTTGTACAGCTTCTACGTCTTATAAAGATGACTATTTGAATAATGCCAGTCAAAAACTGCCTTTCACTTTATTACATTTTACACCTTAATAATTATGCTATCTGTTTATGTTGTTCGGCCTATTTCCCACACATTTATTATTTATATTTTATACCTAAATCTGTATTTTTAGTAGTATCTCTAGTCACATTAGTAAATACTAAATAGTAGTAACTACCTCTAGGGTTATGCTAAGGGCGCCTATAATATTATCTATGGTCATATCACGAGCAAATAAGTAAAGAAACAACAATATAAGTACAATTTATTAGTTAAATATATCACGTGTTTGATTAATCTCTCAGCTGTGAGCGTACAGAGTACAGACCGACGCGTTACGAAAACCTGATTAGGGATGGAAATGAGGTATCCGTATGTTATGTACCTACTGAGAGGCGATCTTTTGCCTTGGAGATTTATATTTATTAGCAAAAAACAAAGTAGGTAGTCAATTTTATAACACACACACACATAAACTTGAAATCGACGCATCTTTTATAGAATCGGGAAAAACACTTTCTGTTTTTATTAGTCCATAAACGGTTCTGCCTAATAATTCCGATATTTATTATGACAAAATTACAATTTAACGTTCCGTGAACACTATATTAGTCAGGTAGTGCATCAAAGTAATGCTAGTAGCAAATAGTCGGCAACAATAAAACACTTCACACGCGTTAACTTGGAGCGTGTAACAACGTAATATTTCTCATAACCACTTTCACTGGAAGCCAGTACCGTAAACGTAAGGCCTCTTACTAACGGGGTAACTTAGCAAAGCTAATACGTTCGTTATTTTATCACTATCTATCTGCCTGCGACGTAGTTTGCCTTCGAATAGGTAGGAAAATTTGTAAATACAGATATACCCGCAAAAATCATATCAATTTACAGAGTTGGTCCATACCTACCAAATGAATGGTATATGGCATATGCATAAAACTACAAGAAATTAAGAAATACGTTTGACGTCAATTTGCAGAAAATATGTGCGGATTTTTATTATGAATCCTGTAGGTACATATATATTTTTATAATACATTTGTGCATCTAAATGATTTAAATTACATATAATATGTGCATACATTTATAGGTTTTTCCTCTGCGAAGTTCCGATAAGAACGGTGCTATATCAAGTTGAATAATACAAACATTTTCATTCCTAAACATCCTTAGAGACTTTCATATTTATACAAGTTGTGTTATGAATTTCTAAACATCTACCGCTGTTCGAAATGAGACGGGCGTAAAAGCAATCGAAATTATTTTAATACTACTCTAATATATTATTCATGTACATGGAGATCTAATTCTCATACATACATGATACATCTGAAACCAACAACTATATGTTTATGTAGCTTTTCGCTGGTGAATAATGTTTACAATAATTTTTCAATTAATCTGAACACCTACTTTTGAAATAGCTGCTATCCTGCTAAACCAATACATACATAGTTCGAGTAGGTACTTCTCATAGAACCTAGATAGCTTCCGTACATCCTCCAATTACGCGTAAATAAAAAATAGCGTCTAAATCAATATAATACAGAAATACGAATTTCTATATTAATAATTGATAAAAATTCAAATGATTACACAAAGGTTCGGGATAAAACAACAATAATTATCCCTCTGTGAAGTGTTAACTAAAATTTACCCACTTGATGTGATAATATAGATTTCCATTCTTAAATTTAGGGCACGAAACTATCGGTATCATGATATCTGTACTTATTCGATAATTTTGTGAGTTCAGTGGTACATCATTGTACAGAATATAAAAAGATAATTATAGGTAGTTGGAAATTGGAATATTTATAACAATTCTCGATAAAACAAAAATAAGAAGAAAATACAGCTTGACCTGTAAAATATGCTTGTTGGTTGAAATGTTTAGGCCAAACTTTTGGACAGTATTTTAGAAAGTCAGTCATTGTTTCACATATATTATTTTTACGGTTTACCATTTAAACACAAATAAAGTGCGTAGTATTTAGATAGAATAGAGAGAAGTTTGTTTTGATAACGTTCAGTGGAAATAAACTGAACATACCTACTTGATTATACAGTAGCACTAAGATAACTCAATACAAGTATGTCGATTGCTTCTCTCTAATGAAATAGTGGAGTTTTTGTCATTTTTCCTGACGTGGAATGTGGAATAAATATTCTTTTATGTATGCCGACAACTTATTTACCATAACAGTCTCCTAATGACCAATGCCCTATATAGATCTTTACTATATTGCAATTGCTTGCGTGAAGGAAAAAATCTGAGCAGTACAAATTTATACAAACGTCTAGAATACATAGAACGTACCTATATGTTTTGTTTCATTTAATTTCAAGTTGGTATTGCTACTTTAAAACAACCTTATTTCATTTATGTTCTTGTGTCAATTATAATTAGCATTTCCTACGATTTACACAATAACTCAACAGAAGTTCTCCCTGCATACATTCTGCATTCGCCACTACAAGTTTATCAATATAACGTCTTTTCTCTAACTCGACTAACACTCGGGTATATAAAAGAATATCCAGTAAACGGTAAATAATACTTTCTCCGAGGAACTTACGACAATTTCACGTGACGTCTTCGTGAGAACGCGTTATGTTTTTGTATTCTTTGTCGAGATGGTTAAAATAATGCAATCATTTGCGATTATTTTCATAAAGGAAAGTTGCAGAGTAATTCTTGTATAAATTATGCTTTTTAGATTGTCTGATTTCGTGTAATAGTTATTTAATTAAACTTTTTAAAGAACGTTGGTTAGAAATTATCATTTTGTTGCCGAGTGAAACCTTTTTTAAACCTCAATGATTGTAGATGTGTTGAACGTACAATAATTAAAAAAAATTAATTATTAAACTTAAATATCACATAGGTATTAGATACTGAATAATATAGTATACTAATAAACTAGCCCCACCGCCGCGCCACCACACAATAATAACCATCAAAAGTCACACGCTTCACTTTCTCCGGTTTAAAATCAGATCTATTTTAGGCACATATACATATATAAATAAATAAAGTAATAAAATATATTATGAAAGATTATTCAAGAATCTGTTTATGTTAGTACATGGCTGAATATGAGAAATCGTACACTTAGGTATATAGGTAGTCGATAGCTAATCTATGGTCTCTATAATAGGAAAAATTAAATCTAAGTATGGATATAATAATTAATAGGTAGGTACTTAATTATTCAAATTGTAAATACTACCGTAACAATAACAACCATAAAATCTAGTTTTCTATGTGGTCATCTTTCTATTTCTATATTAATATCAACACCATTACAATCAAAATAATTATTTAAACTTAAATCTCAATATACAAAAAAACCAATTTAAAACTTGGTAATGAAGCTGATTCATCTGATTACTAATTGTTGCAACGAACAGGAGACTGGATAATTCTGGAATCTTCTAGAAGCGTCTTGAAGGTTCTTGCGTTCTTCAGTTTCCAGGAACAGGGAGCGGGGCGAACTACGGAACAACTGAGATACCACCAGCTGTGTTCACTCGCCACTAATCCCGAGAGAGCACAGCGTGGCACCCGGTCGTTCGATAGTCCTGGGACTAGGTTTCAATGATTTTCCAGAATCTTCTAGAATGGAGATTTCAGGCTTCATTACAAGTGGTAATTTCTTCGAGTTGATAGCTTCTTCTTCGTACTTTTTTTTGTCTGTAAATTCGCTTACGCTAACAAACATGACACGTAATTACATTCAGGTAGTAACAATGATATTAATAAAACAATAATGGTATAATTAAATATCATGTCAACAATTAAAACAATCCGAACATTTCTGCACATTATTCATGTAGCAAAGTTATAATTCTTGCTTTTATTTTCAAATTAAATAATACAAATAATGTATGTTAACGTATATTTTGTTAGTGTTTCACCACATTTCTCAACAAAATTTTATGCTACATCATACATGCTATAGGTACGTACCTATAGGTACGTATTTATCTTAATATGTCTGATGTTTGTTTCTTAAATTAAAGAGAATGAACTAAAAAATATGGTGACAAGAAGAAAATTCTCTTTTTTTTTTTCAATTTATTTCACAAATACAACTCGACATGTAAACTATTTATTACACTAAAAAGATGCAAACGAAATAATCACCCCAACTCATAATAATTACTAATACACTAATAATTTTATAACATTTTCGTAATATACAAATAGATAATATTTTAAGCCCGTTCAGGCTTCATGTAACAATTTGAAAACTAGATGAAACTGGCACACAAGCGACATCTATTGCGGAAACTCAAGAAACGAATTGTAAGTTTACAGAGCCACCTGTGGCGTTACAACTGAACCAAGTTAAATTTAACTTTCTACTCACTCTGATTTCGTATATTGAATAAAGAGGTCTCTAGTCTCTCGATTTAAGAGTTTTTATAAAGATACTAGCGGTCCGCCCCGGCTTCGCCCGTGGTACCTACATGTTTAAACTATCCTATCTCTCAAGTTGGATCGAACTGCACATGGTTTGCGAATTTTATTATAATCGGTTAAGTATTTAGGAGTCCATTGAGGACAAACATTGTGACACGAGATTAATATATATTAAGAAGATAAACGAATCTTTACCAATAATATCTTGGTTGAGATGTATGGTGATTGGTGCGTCTGCAAGAATATAAAACAAACCAGTTTTGACGTCAAAATTTACCAAACACTTGCGTCATTTAGGTCAACCATCACGCACTTCGGCACTTATTATTAATAATTGTACATAACAATTCTCAAAAAACACACATGTATATTGTATGCATCCTTGTGTTCTTCTTCATAAGGCAAAAATAAATATTATGTTCTTATATATACTACAAT
This sequence comes from Colias eurytheme, assembly GCA_907164685.1. Lineage (NCBI taxonomy): Eukaryota > Metazoa > Arthropoda > Insecta > Lepidoptera > Pieridae > Colias > Colias eurytheme. The sequence goes on along the minus strand of CAJQZN010034584.1, from coordinate 9,795 downwards.
AGGTACTTATGTAGGTACCTACTAAAACTCTAAGGAAAACTGAAATTACAAACTTCTACAACGTAATATTATAATTATATAATACAATTAAGTACAATTTAAATAAAATAATATATGTATAATTAAAACTACTACATATATGTTACTGCTTGCTACCAGTCATAAAAATGTAATTTTAATTTACTGGTAATTGTTATTAATCCTTACAAAAAAGATAATTCCAACAACCTTTACATGTTTTTACTTCCTTAATTTTTTATATCGTGTTCCTAGGTACTTACTTAAATTAATTTAAATGGCAAAGCCCGACATACTTGCACATTCCGTTGCACGTCAAATAATCACATTATTATTATTGTTTGAGCGAATCGGCAGATGTAAAAATACATTTCAAAGGGAGGTACGACGTAACAAGGGGTCGGTCTTCCCCACACCACGCGCCAATCTTGACCTTGAGGCGCGCACACACGCTCAACTGCACACACACACACATAGGTACACGTACACGTCGGCACGTGCAAATTGGATGCATATTATGTTATCTCACTTGATCTACGTCATGTCTTGAGGTTCCACGTTTTTTATAACTAGTAATACATAGTGTGGGCTTTGGGTTTATAAAATTATATTGTAGGTAATATTGTGTTATTAATATTGTATAATATGAAGGTATTCAATTATGTTATTGACTTAAGAACATATAGTAATAAATTTTGATTTGATAACATGGGAAAACGAAGTTTAAGGCCAAAAACAGGCCCATTAAAAAATAAACAATATGAACTCTATTACGGTAAACATTAAAGATGAAATTAAAATGGACATACAACAAGAATTTGAGCAGAATAAATAAAACATTACTCACACACATAAGAAATACAAATACAGTAGCACCTCGTTAAGTCGAACCTCGATAAGTCAAAAACCTCCAAATCTCGAAAAAATGTCTTGTTCCCCTTCCCTTCAAACCCGAAAACCTCCATTACTTGAAATATTGACCCTCTGTTAGTCGAAATTATCACCGAGTCCCTCCAAGCCATTTTGGTACATATTTTCACTCTATAACTCGAAAAATTAAATTTGACCTCTGTATCTCGAACATAGCAACGTTTTATTTTACAACCTTTATAACTTGATCATTTGGAATTTATTACCTCTATTGTTCGAACAAAAATAAGTTACCTACCGACTTTAACAACTTGCCGACAGTGCAAGTACACTATTGTTTCTTAGAAAACATTTTAGGAGTATACGATACCTAATAAATTTATGACTCAGGTAAACACGTGTTTGCATTAAGCATCTGATGACGAAATTATCGATTCAGTAGCTCAGAAAACCGATACTAATGATTAAGATGACATAGAAGACGTGAATATGACATAGAAAAAGTACATGCGCTCCATAGGTTTCCATCAAAGAGGCAAGAACCGCATTGAATACTTTACGGAATTTTATAGAGCAAACCAGTATCTCTGAAGAAGAAGAATTTTGTGCTCTTTATAGATTAGACAATGCTAGAGAACAACCAAATTATCTAAAGCAAAAAAAAAATGATTTGAAATAATGTTGATTTATAATAAATTAAAACATGTTTGTCACCTCTGCAAGTTGAATTTTAATGTACTTTACCTCTCTAACTCAAAATTTATAAAAATAAACCTCAAACTCTTTATGTCGAATCAAAATCCGCCTAAGTCGAAATCCTCCATAAGTTGAAAGCTCTATTACTCGAATTTTTTGGCGTCTCCCTTGATATTCGACTTATAGAGGTGCTACTGTATTACAAAAGGAATATCCTTGAACAACAATCATCTAGTATAGGTACAATGCTTGTGAAGTTGTTAAAGTAACTTGTGTTAATTATTGATGCATAATGATGATATATTTATATTACTGCGATTTATTCAAAAATGAATTACCTACAATAGAATAAAAATTAACAATTTCACACGCTTTCTTCCTAGTTCCTATACCTGTTTATTATAACTTGCGCGACACTCGTCTGCGACAGAAAATCCAATATTTTTATCTTATCAGTAGGTACACTATAATATAATGACATCATCGTTTATATACAATACACGTGTCAACACACCTACGATCAATGATAAAAATAAAAATAAATAGTTTAGTCTCATAAAAATCATGCTTACAAGTCTTACAACTTAGAAGAGGTCTCTTTTTGGAAGTTTGACCGATAAAAGAAATGCGTAAAGCAATATTTACGTCATCTTATGAATATTTATTATCAATATCAACTTAATAAATCCATACTAATATTATAAATGCGAAAGTAACTCTGTCTGTCTGTCTGTCTGTTACTCAATGTCTGTTACTGCTGTTACTCAATCACGCCTTAACTACTGAACCAATTTGCATGAAATTTGGTATAGAGATATTTTGATATCCGAGAAAGGACATAGGCTACTTTTTATCCCGGGAAATAGGATAGGTTTTATCCCGGAAATCCAACGGGAACGGGAACTATGCGGGTTTTTCTTTGACTGCGCGGGCGAAGCTGCGGGTGGAAAGCTAGTTTGTATATAAATATGTATGGTATTACTTTTTAAAAATGCGCCATTATATTTTTAACCGCAGTGGAAATTCCTAAATTTTTATACACATAGGTATAACATGTGTGTTTATCAATTCTAAAGTTTATAATATTAGTCGTATAAATTAAAACTAATGTAATTATAGAAGGAAGGAAGGTTTTTTAATTAAAAAAAAAGGTACAATCTTATTATCAAATACTACCAGACTAACGAATTTGCTCAATACAAAGAATGACAATAAAAGTAAATTTGGTTGAACATTGTAACAATTTTTAATTACACGACTACACGAGACAAATAAATAATAATGAACAAAAGGTTAACTAGAAGAATTCCGCACGAAGTTCCCTTTGAACTTTTAATGAATGAACTATCCCTGTAAACATTTTATTGAGCTGCTATTTTAAACAACATCTCATTGTGGATAATATATTAATAACTGTGTTATTTCGTATTGATATTTACATTCATTGATCGATATTCAGACTTATTTCTAGAATAGTGACTTTACAGACCATGGCAACTTGGCTAGTCATAGAATGTGTATAAATGCTGAAAAAAGTTCATCAAATTAATATAATCTAGCGTAAATTAAAGGGGAATTTTTATTCAGTACCGTCCTGTGGTCTTTTTAAATTTAATATGACGCCATTAATTTCGAGAAAGTCAACTTTCTGGAGCTAACATCTTAAATCTTAATCATACACAAGTATGTGTCATTTGCTATTCTAACATCTTAATAATTTAATTGATCTATCGATTTATTATGCTTAAATAAGTCCCTGTATCTAGTTAAACAGGTTCTGAAAGGATCCAATATCACTACTATATACGTAATATGTATGTACAATTTTAATTTTTTGTTTGTCTTTTAATAAATTCGACTTTAAGTTATATCAAGTATCTACTCGTAGTTTTTAGATGGTTTTTACTTTTTAGTAATGCTCATTTTCATTTTGATTAATTACCGTAGTATTTTCACTTCACAAATTGACTTGTTACTTAATATAAATAAAATAGAATAAACTAATGTTAAATATTTGTTTAACTTACAGTTCATGTGCAACAAAGGCGCTATGTTGTTTTATCTGAAAAAAAAAGAAAGACTATTAAAATCTCAAACTAATCGTTGTTTAAGATAATATTTCAATGAACACAAATCAATTATTATACTCGTAAATAGCTGAACCGATGACAATAAAAATTAGCATTAATTTAGCTCATTATTTACTCTGAAACATTGAATAAATATGTTCTATGTGCTTCGATATGTTTTATCGTGATCGTATGAGCGACTACGTCAACAGATTACAAACTAAACACTACATAGTCGTCAGAAGCACTTGAAAATTACAATTATTTCTGCAAACAGATAGTTTCCATAGAGATAATACAATGTACTTGTGCATAGACATTGTATCGTGATGAAAATAGCTGCTTATTGGCAAACCTTCATTGAGAAAGTTGGGACAGGAAGCAGGTGTATACTGTATATATCTGTGTAACATAGAAAAATCTACACACTTCTCTTCTCTTAAATAATAGAAATACATACCTATGACAATATAATGAAATCTTTTTAATAGGTACTTTTGATAATAACATTCTTTGTACGAGTATTTTATACTTAGTAGGTATAAAGTATGAACATAGTTATTTACAAAGAATTTGTGACACGACAAATCTTAATGTAGCATTTATGCCAAGAAACATAAAATTATTATGCAAGTGTAGGTATACATATAGTTTAACGATTATGATTTGCTGCTATTAATATGCTAAAGATGCATCTCATCACAGGGGAATATAATAAAGCACAATAAAATGATGTCATTCTAAACAAAACCGTACTTATTATGACTATTATAATCATATGCATCTTCATTATAATATGTTCAATTCTAATTATTTATTATTCTTCAAACACCATTAACTCATAGCGGTATGAATAAGGTAAATGCATTTAATATAGGTATATAGTTTACTGCTTGACTCTTAAATTAATTTAAATGCGAAAAAAGAGAAATACCTGTCATGTTTACAAACAGTTGAAGAAATCTTGATTGAATTGTACCATCACAAATCTTGTTCACGCGAACATCTGCCGACTACAATTATTTCGTTCCGGTATCAAATTTATCCGTAATAATTATGAATTTAATTATTTGTATTTATTAATTATTATTCAGTTAGATTTAAGTAAAATTTCATTTGCCCATGCAATTTCATACGAGTAGTAGGTACAGCATCTTTAAAAAGCTCGACAAAAAGCTTATAGGTAGTTATTTTAGTCACAGTTTAAAATGTTATAGCCCCTAATTAATTTTACAGCAATAAGGCAAGCTAAAATTGGACAAAAATAGCATGAAAATCGAATATTTACGGCATACCAGTCAAGTTTATATTCATCATACAAAAACTCGCTAAAAATATCCCAAAACATCAATTTAGTTTCCATTGAATTCACAACTCGTCACTTCGGTATTTATGATGGAAACGATATAATTACATTGCTTTTAATAAAATAGCCTAAAAATAGAATAGCCAGGCGTACATACGTCATCTACCCTGCTACCCACGGCAGGGTGTAGGGGTGGCTTTAGCCTGTAACTGCGCAGGTCTGGGCGCCCACACAAATGTCAAAGGGCGATCCCGGGCGAGCCTGGATCTAGGATCTGATAGCGCTAAATTGATTTCCCGACTCGTGTAGCCTAGCTCCGGCCGTGACCTTTAGTGTTCGTGTGTCGGTTTTATTTTGTATTATGCTAAACATTGCTTTTGTTACGCCAATTAACTATTGTATCTTGACTCTGATTAAGATAACATTTAGTAGATGAGAGGAAATGAAAAATGACACATAAAATACAAAATGAAGATCCTGCTTTATTCGATTGTAATCTAAATCATGGACTAATAGAACTTGAGTATACAGGGTGTCCCACTATTGGTATACTAAGCGCGAAGGAACTTGTAGTTTTGCATACACTGATCACCAATAATACTTTTAAAAAAAATTATGTCCAAAATTTTTTGCTAAATTTTTCCTGAAAATCCATGTTTTCTTCTCTAGCTTCGCGCAGCCGGAATATACCGCTGCTCTAATATGAGCATTTTTTCTATGAAAACATAATCTTAAACGATAGCTCAGTGCTCACGTGCTGGTGGCAAAGTTGGGCGGCTCGCTTGTTATGGGTGTACACATAGAGTTTTAAAAATTCATCTATTTGAAAAAAAAAATGCGTCTGGAATTTTTTAATTATTTTTTACGTACTCAGCGTATGCAAAACTATAACCTCCTTTGAGCTTAGTATACCAACAGTGGGACACCCTGTATATTTGTCTATGTCTAAATACATAAAATATCTCTTATTTTGTTGCATACCAAATATTTTGTGTCTTATTTTGGTGTCTAACTTTAAAAATACACTCTCCAGTAATTTATTATTTATAATTTTACTTTGTTCAAGGTCAATTAAAGAACAATAAAACGCATGAGCGTTTAGTGCTTATTTACAATAAACGGAAAAAATTTAATCCATAAAATAGCGTAAACTTACAGCCCTAGGCTTCAATTACCATGCGGGTTGCTTGTCGTTAATTACACTGAACGACCCTGAGCCGCTGGACATCCGATACACATTGGTATTGTGGTTAAGCACACTCGTTTTTTATTTAATAAAAATTCATTAATACACAATAGTCAGCAAGGTAGAAGGACGCGCTGCGAGTTCGCGATAAAATATCACTAGATCTTTACATGTGAATTGTCACAATACAAATTTGTATAATAAAATCGTGCGCTGACGCGATAAACATCAGCGTCTTAACTAAGGGAACATCTGACATTCGCATTCTCTGCTGTAACGACTCCATAAAACGTTCTGTTTTTAAATTGCAAGTAAACGCGGGGAGACGAGTAAAACAGAAATAAATAAGCGCTGTTGCTAGGCGCGTTCAAGGTCTCGTCGGCCGTGGCCGTGCCCCTCCCGCGAGCGCATGTGCATCTCGAGCACTCGCAAGTCGCACTCGCTAGCACACAAGCATGGTAATACACAAGTGTGAACTTCACTCACACACACGCAGACTAGCTTCAGAGCTCATTTTACAGGTGGTCTGGCTATACCATTCATGCATTCATGTTATTTGCTAAAATAAGGGAAATTTGAGTTAGCTTTATATAATGTTGACGACTATGAGAATTTTTACAAATATTCTATTCATAAAAATTACTCAATGACGTGTTTCACACGACTGTATTCAAATTAGATGTATCATGCAATTTAATTGAAATAACACAAAACTATCAAAAGTTGTTAAAAATTTAACAATGTATTTAAATTAATTGATAGCATGGACGTTTAATTAGAAGAAAATATTTGCTCATAACAGGCAAGAGCTAAAACTGAAAGATTCCAAAATCAAATGAAAAGGGAGTTATAAATTGGCTCTTGGACTACTTTAGTACAAGCCCACTTTAATGTGACGGCTGATTAATAAAGCTGGATATTCTTAGTTTCGCGAACCGCTGACACAGCTTTGCTCTTTTTGCGAACCTCGCAATTTGTCCATTAGCGCGTCTGTCTGTGTTTTTGTTGTACATCTTTGTTTTGTGAAAGTAAATAAGCGCCGGTTATATAAAGAACTGAGTCACATACATTTTTGAAGTGAAAACTTCTTTAGCGGCGTTGGGTATAAAATCTTAAACTCGCGTCAGGACACGTGGCCTGATCGAAAAAGCGTAAGACGGATTTTTTTTAGCCCTTATATTCCATGCGTAAGACGGATAGCATTCCAAAATATCAAACATGCTGAACGTTAATGATCAAGTTTTCACTTCTGCCGGCACTCCGGGAGTGCAACCCGTACGTCTTTTTTTTTTTAATTCTACACGAAAAATAAATACGTATTTGTAGTGTAAAATAAATACAAACCAGGAGCTGCATAATTAAGTTAAACGTCAAGCGAAGCTACATCACGTGCAAGTAGTATGTAATTTTTATCAGATTCAGAAATATGTAAGAAAAAAATAAGTTTACAGTTACGAAGAACCTGTATAAATCCGCATATTATGTAGAAGAAAAAACGTACTAGTGTTAAAATTAATAGTGCGAACTGAAAAGCCTATAATATAATCAGATGCCTCGAAAGAAATTTAGATATTAGAGGAGGGAGTACATTGCTTATTTTAAATGAAAATCCTTAATATTTCCACTACAATGTAAAGAGTGCCGTCAATATAAAAAGAAAGATGTAAAACGGAATTAACTGCAACCGACAAATGAATAATGCAACGAGTAGTAAAGCTCTGTCAGAAACAGAACAAACCAATGTTTTGTAAGTTCCGACCGCACTGGGGTAATATGTATTTATGAGGTTGAATTAATTTCGGTACACGTGCGAGATTAATTCTACTTCACGATTGTAAAATTTTACGAACTGAAAACTAACACATGCTCCATGTGGTCGGCATTTGTCGTCTGGATCAAATCTTACATTTCAATATGATACATGTTTCAAATATAATCTCCTTTAGCAAGTATTAATTGAAATTATGATATTTTACGAAATTGTTTTTCTTATTTAATTAGGCAAGAAAAAGCAACATCGTATTTCAAATTTGGCAATGATTTAAATTCTAAACTATGAATATGATCTATGCATCATAATGTATTACGTACTTTGCTGACCTGGCTACAAGGAGAAAATTTTGTTGCCAAATCTGTACTTCTGTACTAAAATATTACTACTGCAGTTTCGCTTGCCAAGGTCTATGACATAACACTGTTTTCTTTTGACATAACTAATAACTAATAGTTACCTCAATATTTACCGCAATGGTATTCTCCAATTTTTTCAATCGATTGGTTTTAAGTTTTAACCATTACTCAATTCAAACTCAGAACTTCGTAAGTAAGAACTTATTGTATTAAGCAGTATTAAGTATGTTCATGATTCAGGGCTACATATAGGGTTATCATTACATTTAGCCATTCTTCGCGTTTATTTACCGTCTCACCCACTGTGATTCATCGTTGGGAACAATTCTCATACCTATTTATTTGTTAACCTACCTGATTATGATGTATCGAAACCGGTGGTAATTTAATCGTGTTGTTCATGTATGAATAAAAGTGGGGCTAGCAAAGAATGGTTGTATTTTGTAGTCTTTATACGAAGTTAAATCTTGAAGCATTAATATAAATTAAAATAGGTTTTTACAGTAATTTTTAGTTAAGAAGATAACTACTCAGATGGTAAGCTGGCGATTATTAAAGTTTTTCCAATCTAGGATATCGTTGTTCTAAACCACAGAACATATATTATATGTTCTGTGTTCTAAACAATGATTTAGTTCTCTTTCCAAATCATGGACGTTGGATTTTGACCTACCTATATCCATCTGCGGCGGTTTTCTTCTACTTATCACTTTGCCTTGTTCTTATTTCTGGGCATGGACATCATCAGCCCATATAATATACGTTCCCACTGATGGGACATGATCTATTTCTAGATTTCTAGGTACCTACATTATGACATGACCGAAATATTCGAGTTTGGAAGTGGTGAGTGACGTTAAATTGTTTTTACCACAATCCGTGTGTAAATGCCACGATACTTATATAACTGACCTTGAATTTACAATTACGTATTATTTTATTGTTGGTAACAGAGAAGTAATTATGATGGTGTTACATGTCATGTTTAATTTATGTCTTATGGTTCTTGTACTTTAATTATAGACATAAAGGTTTGAACATTGTTAAAAAAACAGTACTATTGCTGGCTGATAATTGAATAAGTGGTAACTGGTAATGCGTATTTTAAGAAAAGTCTATTAGGTAAGAAACCAAACTGTCCAAGGAAAGATCAAACGTGAAGACTGTGAAGACAAGAGGAAAATTAGGGCTCAAGTATTGTGACTATTTACAGAATGATTTCTAATCAAAATGAACAGGCTAATGAATGGCATGATTCATGTACAACGTGATACAGTTAACAAATCGAGTACATACTGAAAATAATTTGGAAAATCCAAAAGTGCACGCCTCATAATTTTTTTTAATAAATATTTATTAATTATTATTTTTGTTTATTTAATAACAATTAAACCACATCGAATCAGACCCTGAAAAATGAAAGGGTTCTATTCCTGAGCATACTCAAGCGTAAAAGAAAAAAAAAGACTCGATTATAGTCTGTCCACTATAAGAATTGCTTTTTGACAGCTCGACGGGTG
>CAJQZN010034583.1:0-22120 GCA_907164685.1 Colias eurytheme | reverse complement strand
AAAAAAAATTATGAGGCGTGCACTTTTGGATTTTCCAAATTATTTTTTTCTGTCATGTTTTTCTGTCAGAACTAGCACTATTTCTATGCTAAACGAATACTTTTATAGAGCCGTGAGCTCTACATAATCTATTTACCAATTCTTTATATTAATAATAATTATACCTATTATGACTTCGATAGTTGATACCTTATAGTAAAGCGATCTATTTTTTAACCGACTTCAAAAAAAGGAGGAGGTTATCAATTCGGCCGGTGTTTTTCTTAATATTTTTGTTTATTTCATAATTTAAAATTTTACAGGTTCATCCTAGTCATGGCTGTGCTTACATTTCTTTTGACGGATCCGAGATAAACTACAAAAATTACGAAGTCCTTTGCGAAGTTGGCAGCTACAGTGGAATAAGGCCATTATAAATTTGCCCTTCGGTCTTGTGAAGATAATAGTTTCAAACGTTGTTAAACCAAATAAATGTATATTGTTTTATATCGTATTGTAAATATTGACTGTTTTTAAATTGCGAAATAGGTAATAACCGAATGTAAATTTTGACATTTAATAAATACTAACGGATTTTTTATTTTATATATTCAAGTATTTTTTTTATCATAAGTAAGTCCCTTATTAATCTTTTTTTGAGAAATTGATCCATCTGGAGCTCAGTTTATTTTAAATTCAAGTCAAGTAAGTACGCCGTGTGCGTATCAGGTGTTTTTCGTTAATTATTTTTGCAATTCAATTAAGTAGGTAGGTGCATTATGACAGACAGAAAGACATTAAAGTCATTAGTCAGCATTGGTCTCTTATTGATAAATCTCGATATAGGTACTTACATATTTTTTATTGCGTACAAAATTAATATGGGAAGAATACAAGGAATATGTGCACAAAATATTAATGGCGGCCATATGTAGATATCTATCGCTAGGTTGCAATATCTTCAGACAACCATATAAATTAAAAGACATTTAAAAGAGTATAGCGACATCTGTTTTGTCGGCCTGAAATTAAACAAAACTTATTTTTGCACTCCTAACTACTACTAACTAACACTAACTACAAACTGACAGTTAAAAACTTTTTTCGATAAAAAATACACGCGTTAACCCTAAATAAATGCATATGTTGCAACTAGATCTAACTATATAAAATTACGTGTTAAGTATTAAGTAGACAATGTAGTCCTAAACTACTGAACCGATTTTGAATGTCATTTGCATCCTGTGTGCAGTTTGATTTGATGAACTTGAAAGATAGGTTAGGCTACATCTCAGGTTATAGTCACAACTTTGTCACAACTCACAATATTATTTTATCGCAAATAATTTTTTGTCTATTTTTTGACAATCACAATTATTATAAGACTTTACTAATACAATATGGGCTTATTGCCCTGAAATAAATGAATTTTATTTATTATTATTTACTACTAGCGGTCCGCCCCGGCTTCGCCCGTTGTACATAATATTTACGTTTTCTCTACATAAGAACCATCCTCGTACTTCAAGGAATATAATAAAAAAAGAATTATCGAAATCGGTTCAGCCGTTCTCGAGTTATGCGCTTACCAACACATTTTGCGATTCATTTTTATATATAAGAAGAAGAAGAAGATTATGTTAGCTAAAAACTATTCTTACATATGGCGACATCTGTTGAATTGTATCACAAGAAAATTTCGTAGAAAATATGAAAATTTCAGAAAACTAAAACCTTAGAATGAAAACGCTTTACGCGTTTGACCATTCATATTCATAAGTGGAGCGATGATAATATCTGAAAATATTATTACTAAATATCTGTCGGGTCAGCTAGACCTGAGAATATTTTCTCAATAAAACTGTCCTGGATCCACTATAGGTAAGCTAATACTTATAAAACCAACTATTATTAACCGACTTCAAAAAAAGGAGGAGAAAATATATTGGCGGGAAGCGCTTGTCAATTTTTTTTTTCCAAGTTGAAGTTCGTTGTGCGTAGCAAAAATTGAAAAATTTAGGGCGATGATTTTTTATGATTTTAAAAGTTCGCTTTCTGCGAAAAGCTATGTTTTTTTTTTTTTTTTTTTTATGTATGTACACCGATTACTCCGTGGTTTCTGAACCGATTTACGTGATTCTTTTTTTGTTCGATGCGGGATGGTGTCGAATTGGTCCCATAAAAATTTTATTCGGATAGGCCCAGTAGTTTTTATTTTATGAGCATTTTTGTCTGTATTTGTAAATGTTGCAAGTGCAAGTTTGAAGTCGGTTGTTTTTAACGCAGTTATTGACTTGTTTTCGTATACCAAATTCATACGCTATAAGAAATCTATATTTTTTTAACAGGTGCAGCCCAGTCTGGTCAATCTATGTACTTAAAACTGAACCCCAATAAGAGAGCAATTTTCGTATGCTTTTTTTCTATGTCTATGGTGTCTCTAAATTCTAATAAGATAAGCTATTAACAAGTAGGTACCTTTTAAAAATTACATATATGAATAAAGTCAAAAAATATAACGTTATCATAAAACATTTTTGGAATGCCATGTTATGAAGCATAACATCGCTATAATCTATACTGTAATATTATATGAGTCATGGAAAAATAACACACCATCATGTCTGGCTTAAAATATTTTAATAGCAAACTTAATCAAATTAATAGGATACCTAAGTATTTTTCAACACTGTAGACTATCTTCTCTGATAGTTCTGGGGTTGGTCAGTGACAGTAACCACGTCGTTAGGAGGGTAGTAGCCCGGGTTGTTGTCGGCTACTTGCACTCCGTCGCCCGCGGGAGGCCTGGTATCGCAGCATGAACTACATCCGGAACCCATGTCTATCTGTAAATGTTTAAAAATAATTTATAAATAATACGTTTAACAAGTAGAGCTTCAACTAGTAGTAGTACTTCTAATTACGTGTAGAATGCTGACGCATAAAAGCGGAACGGTACAAAATTAAACATATTTGGAGATAGATATTATATAACAGGTTAATAATTAAAATTATCCATTACTACTTCTATTACTCATCATATTTATTATATACAAAAATAAATTACTATATTTATTGGAAAATATAACACCGTAACTAATATTAAAAAACATACTTACGTTGTACGGGTATATTCGGCGGTAAAATAGGAACTGTAATGACTATCTAAAGATATTTTATTTCGCAAATATAATATAAGTACGTTAAATACTTGGAAACGTTCCTGATTAGATAGGTTAACTAATCAATGCGGACAATTTATCGATACCTCGAAATACGAATGATGAGCCTACCTTTGATTTAAAATGTTTTTAAAGAGTAATAATATACCATGGCCAATATTATGATAATGAATTCTCAAAAGTAATGATTAGCCGGTGACTAATTTCCAAATATTTAGTGATTAGTACCTACCTACTTATGTAATAAAATACAGTCACTACATGATATGCTACACTTATACATACTTACCTACATTTCTAACCGACTACTTGCATTCAATTCACACAGATAATCTTATAGGTTACAAAAATTAAAAATTTTAGTATTAATTAATAATTAATTTCACAGCAAACATTGTGGCTGTTTGCACTGATACTAAGTTATATAGGGTAAGCTGTGCTATGGAGATGTACCGCCGCAAAATAGCTGCGCGAGGAAAATGCACAAGTCGAGCTATGTGACGTATCGATAGTAGGCTCTCCTCTGCACATAGCAACATAACTAGCGTCCATCCATAGCACGCATCTACAGCACGCATACATAGCAGCTCCATCCAAGCTCCACGTTAGCTCCACGCAAGTTCCACGCTAAGCTATGTAGCATCAATGAATATGAATGGTGTACCTAGGTACATATCAAACGCATCCTGATCCACAGCAACGCGAGCATTCGAGCAAGCTGGCCACCCATTAATTTTTGAATTTCGAATCATTGAGATTTGAGATAATATTACTACGTATGGAGGAGACACCACGAACAAAATCTGTGCGCCATTTTTTTGCTCTAACTAAGTTTTAAAAATTATTATCTAGTTAGGTACCTACTTACCGATGAAAGTTACTCCTTTGCACTTTTCCGTATTATTTGTATTATTTGTGCAATATCGTAACACACACGAAGGCATATTTGATGCGTTTCACTTTAAAACCATTTAAAAAAACCTAAGCGAACATAAGTGATGGCGGTGTCGTCTCCATATTAATATTATCTCAATGTTTCGAATGTTATATTTTTTTTAACATAATTATGAAGTCTCATTAGTTGAAAAAAAATATATTGGCGGGAAGCGCTTGTCAATTTTTTTTTTCCAAGTTGAAGTTCGTTGTGCGTAGCAAAAATTGAAAAATTTAGGGCGATGATTTTTTATGATTTTAAAAGTTCGCTTTCTGCGAAAGCTTGCACTGCTCGCCTTCAAAATACCTATAACTTTTGGGAGGGAAGCACCTCATTTGAGCTCCGTAAGGCATTGATATGCTGAATTTCATCGCGACCGTTTTTTCTCCATGATGAAATTCATGAAGGTCGACCCTCAACTGCGTATGAGCCAAATTCAGAAAATTTTACATGAACATTTCAAATTTAGGAAGCTTTGTTGCCGGTGGAATACTCACAAACTCACTTCATAACAAAAACGACATCAAGTAGATTGGTGTAAAGAAATGCTATTAAAGAGCTTTTTTATATATCATAGTAGTTATTAAAGTACAATCACGGACATTCTAATGCTGTGTATAATATCGTGACAAGATATATTGTTATATTACAGAAATAAAGCACCAATATTCTTTGTGGGTGTTTGAAACTGACAAAAAACCAACCAAATTGAGGCAGGCGTGAATGATCGACAAACAAATGATTGCATTTTTTTCTCTGACGAATCCTGTCTGTACTATCCCACTTGAGCAACAAAAGATTGCTGAGTATACACCACTATTTGTTTGCCCAGTGTCTTAGAAAAATAAGGGAAAAGCGACCTAGAAGTCACATCTTGTTGCACCTTGACAGTGCTTCGGCACACACCGCGAACAAAACAAAGTCATTTTTGGCTTCTGAAAACATAGAGCACGTGACCCATGCTGCACGCAGTTCTGACCTATAGCACCGTGTGAGTTCTTCGTTTTCCCAAAAATCTAACATTCAATGAGTGTTTCGACATTTACATGGCCAGAAGAGGCCGTGATTGCTTTTAAACAGCACGTAGAAGTGTTTCCAGAAATGGTTTTAACGGATGAAATAGTGTTTTAAATGTAACGGAGAATACTTTAGGAAGTAAATACAAATCAGACAAATAAATTGTCTTACTTATGAGTTACGCAAAACTAACAGTGTGGCCCACGTAGTTATATTTAAATTTAAAAAAATACTTGTTTTTCGTAAAGCGCCGTATACCTCGCGGGCTTCGCGTATGAGGCATAGAAAAGAAAAAAATTAATCCAATATTTTTTAATTGAAACATAATCACACATCCATCAGTTTGTTATTGGTAGGTGAAGAAAACAAATGAATCACAAACACGAATATTTCTTTATGATTTTACAAATTTTTAATCTTTATAAACAAAGTTTTGTCAATATGCATAGAAAATAATAAATTGATCAACTTTCTTATACATACAATTTTAACAATTTATTGTTATTTAGAATATTCATCATAGATCTTCCATTGGAATGATTCTTGGATCACATTTCATTTGTATTTCGATGAGGTGTCGAAGCGGCAAACGATGTGAATAAATATCTGAAATGAAAAACATTATCTAACAAAAATCTATGGGGAAAGTTTATTAGAAGAAGAAAATATATTCTGAGGTACTAGCGTACTTGGTTTTGCCCGCAGTGCTTGCGTTTGAAACGTAAATCTAGCATTCCTGAATCCATCTGAAGACAAAAAAATACGTGAGGCACTCGGGGACTGCCGTATTGCATGCTATGCCTTCAAGCCACACCTTCGTGCCCGTCCCCGTGGGGGGAGGGGGGAGCGTGAGGATTTTTCGTTACGAAATTTCTGGATTTAGTCCCCGCGTTCAAGGCCCGCGATAGAAGCTATGCAATAGCTTAATAAAATCGTTTCAGTTGTTTAGCATTCGTTCAGTGTCAAATAAGCACAGAAAGATAAATGTTTATTGAATATTTATTGTGCCTTTTGGGTAATCAAATGGTCACTGTTCACTCACCGAAATATAATTTATAAGGCTTATCTCGCAACAGGATATCCCGGATAACCTCCCGGCGGAGGCGGAGGATACATAGGTGGTTGGTTGTCAATAACAACCGGCGGTTGCGCTATAACAACCGTTTGAGGCGGCTGCTGCTGCCCACACGCGTTCGGACAGAGACACGGCACACAACATAGCGCGGTGAGAGCCATACAACAAGGGTTCACACAAACTTCACAGTCCCCGCAGTCAAAAGAAATACACAGCCCCATTTCGATACCACTTCTGAATCTATCTGACTATAACTTATGTGTGATGAGGATATCTAGAGATAAGCTCTTATCTCCGATGTTATTTTTGAGTGATATCCGAACTCACAGATGACTGATTTTTGTTGACATCGTGTAAATCGTACCAAATAGTCGTTTTATCTAGTTCGTTGAATCAAAATTTTATATGTAACTATTTTAATTAAATAAAAGTCAATGTGGTAAAAAATATTTATTTTTTAGATTTACAATTGTTTCAAACATAAACATTTTAATTCAATTGTTTTATTAAACAGTGTTCATAATCTAAATAGAAAGATTAGTACAAAGTTTACAATGATATGAAACAATTATATTTATTTACATGTGTATCACATTATGATAAATTAGGTTTAAGTACATTTATAATTCTTAAAATAAATTATCTTATGCAAAAAATATACAACAAAAGCTATAAATTGTAACAAAGGAATGAGAAACAGAAATTTAAAATAAAAACATGAAATATAATATTATCTCAATAATAAAAATATTGGTAAAACAAAAATATTAACAACCCAGTTCAACAAGCGACGTAACAAGCCAACATTTTTATTTTAAATGATTGGCTTAGATGCTGCCAGTTGCCACATGAATAAAAATTAAAATGATTATCGTTTACAATTATTAAGAAATTTGATTGTATAATTATGAATAAATATTTAAAAACACTTAACCTAAAAACTATTATTTTCTAATGATAAATAGATATAATATGCTGCTATCATTTGATGTAGATTGTAATGATTTGTAATTATTGAGCAATCGATATTTAATGCTTCAAAACCTGATGTTCAAAACTAATATTTCTTTATGTGTACGGAATATAAATTAACATAAAGATAAACTTCACTCAATTTGTAGTCTTGTCCGATATTTAAATTCGACCACCTATTTTCATACATATGTACCACCAGGAATAGCACAATCGCCATTTGGAACGTAAATTTTTAATGCTAATAAATAAATATATTTATATTTCAATCGTTTATGTTATTTAACAAATACACAAAACCTTTAACTTTTATCTATGTGATTAGTTTTATAACTTTTGAACCGGTGTTACAAAATGTGAGCCAACTGATGGCAGACAATCCCGCAAGTTAACTCAAGAGAGAATTACAAATGCACACAAGCATATAATATTTAATAATTGGACGGTTTTTGACGCAGTTATCCATCTCAATCTATACAATCTAAGCTTTAAATTCGGTTGAGTTGCCTGCAAGAGACAAGCGTAAAATAGGGTAAATAAATGTTTTAACTGGTTTTGCATATTGTATCGTAAATAACTATCTATAAGGTGGCGGTGGTTCATGGCTAGGTTTTTGGCGGGGAGGCACTTGCACGACCGTGGTGTGGTGCACCACGGTGCGCGGCGGCGGCTCGGAGCAGCAGTCGCAGCAGAGACACGGGATGCAGCAGCAGCAGCATGGACGACATGATATGTTACAACCCATCCTGGAATTTAGGAATGCTCGTATTAGGTACATCATACACGATTGCGAAAAGGCATAGATTGATTAAACATTGATATGCTGATTGGTGGCTCTAGATAGAGAAATCTTTATTTCTAAAGACTGCAGGGATCTGCTTGAAAAACATTATCGAAAAAATGGTCAAGATTGTCTTCGGAAAAAAATTAGAGACGTAGAGACGACCTATATGTCATAAAAATATAAAGGATCAGATCAAAAAAAAATATGTTCAAATACATATTACAGTAGGCGCGCGATAATCCGGCGCTCGCCAATCCGGCACGCTCAGTAGTCCGGCACTTCGGGACTCAGACAGCCCGCTCTATAATCCGGCATTTTACATAGCTGAACGCCGGATTACTGAACGAAAACGTCACAAATGATGAACCTAATATGTAATTTTAATACTTATTTAATTAATATTTTAATTAATTTATGTATTTTTTTTATAATAAATTCAACTTAGGTACCATTTTAAATATGAAGTCTTATTTCCTATACTAATTCGATAATCCGGCATTTCCGACAATCCGGCATAGAGGAAAAATTGCCGGTGCCGGATTAGCAAGCGCCTACTGTACTAAGATTTTCTCGTTTGAAAACGTATTATCCAAGAGCCTTCGATTCAGTCACGTAGCGTTAACTTCCATGGTCAAAAGTTTTTAAGTGTAATACATTTTTTTTAATAATTTAAGATTGCTAAATAAATTAGTTAGTTCTTGACTAGTTTACCCAATAAACTATTTAGTTAGCTTTACCTATTTTTTATGTTCAAAATATTCTTCGGGAATTTGACAGATATTTTATTGTATACTGTTCTTGCCTGTGTGTTTGTTATACTTAAAATACATCGTAAAATTATAATGACTCAAAAGAAGCAGATAAGTTTGGCTTAACTGATAAATTGATTGATAAATTATATTTATCTTTACTAACGGTACCTACAATTACCTTGATAACTTAACAATTATATGGAATTATTTTATTGACATTTTATCGGAAATTTAATACGATAGCTACTTACTTTGTACTTATATATAATTTGTGCTATAAAATATATAAAAATATCTCTAAAGACAAAAATGAGTTAAGAAGTACTCTTGAAGTAATTTAAGTCGACATACTTTAAGCGATACCATATACAGTTACAGTACATGCAAAGAAATGGAAGTGTCAAGGTAAAAACGATGACGAGGCCACGATGTAAACACATAAAATATATGGAGGTATGCTAATGTGTATATGAGAAACATTATTTATCGGTACAGGTTTGTTATACATAGTTATGAGAACAATATTAGCCATTCTCTAACAAAAATGACGTTGAGGTCTTTTGCATAATATTATAATATAAAAATGAATCGCAAAATGTGTTGGTAAGCGCATAACTCGAGAACGGGTGGACCGATTTCGATAATTCTTTTTTTATTATATTCCTTGAAGTACCAGGATGGTTCTCATGTAGAGAAAACATATATATGTACCACGGGCGAAGCCGGGGCGGACCGCTAGTATTATATAAAATAAACAATACTTAGTAATTAATACATTCTATGTGGTAAGCCGTAAGGCACTATAGGTACTCGTTCTAAGACAGGAAAATGACAGAAGATATTCCTAACCACAAAATTTCAAACACTATACGTACAGGTAACTAGTTAAATTTTTAACTAATCGTTAAAGGGGAAACTGATGAGGCAATTTTTCTGCTTATCAGGTGGGTGAACGTAAGCAATATCCGCTTGGCATTATTATCAATTTTGTATTACGTGTACGTATATACCTGTATGTTCAATTGAAACCAAATTTTACTTACAAATGTTAGTTCTATATACCTAAGTGTTTATCTAATTGTATGGCAAGCGTGAAAAATTAAGCATTAGAAGTGGATACACATTTTGTGTGAAATGCGGTCGTCCACAGGTGCAAAACTTACCTTAACTATTTAATTGAGAATCTGTTCATCTATATGAAGGGTAGCCGGGGTAGCCTCCTTGTGGTGGTGGCGGTGGGTAGCCTCCTTGAGGGGGATAACCCGGGTAGCCGGGATACCCGCCAGGCGGCGGCGGGTGGGGATAGCCCGGGGGCGGATTGTCGATAACAACAGGTGGCTGCTGTATTATCACAGTCTGCGGTGGCTGCTGCCGCTGCTGACCGCAAGCGTTCGGGCACAGGCACGGGATACAGCAACACGCCGTCAAAGCCAAGCAGCAGGGATTCACACAGTCACAACCATCACAATCCCCACAATCGAATGAGAAGCACAGCCCCATGATGTTACGTCGCGCCTTTAACTAAAACACATATATGTGTGTGACTAATGATATGCCTCGTGATATCAACTTATCACTTCGTACTAAGGCTTTTTCTGTGTTTAGTGTTGGTTTTATTGCCATACTATTACCAATTCTATTTGTAGCTGGGTAAATTCGAAAATCGCAATGTAGAGTCGTGTTGATACTGGGAATTATAACTACTTTACTTTTATCAAAAGCCAAATATGCTGTTATCTTTTGATAAAAGATAATGCCTATTTATTGTTTATGAGCTTCCTTTGCAAGCTTCAATAAACTAGCGAAGTCAGGTATATCGTGTACACTGTAGGTACCTATGTAGCACTAGCACTATATGTAGAGACAGAGAGTAGTGACTCATATTAAAATTAATTGTTATAAACATGAACGCAATCTTTTTAAAATTAACGAAAAAATCTTTAATCATATACACTTAGATATGCATTTTATCTACTTTAATAAACGTTCATTTAATGTTCATAGTAAAAGATATTTAATTTGTTAAAGATTTCAATCAGCGACTATAACAAATTATAATTTAAGAAGATAATAATCGATAATAATATTTCAAGAAATGTAAGCCTATCTACATGATAGTGGACGACCAATTATTGTGAGCTAAAGCATTAATTTTTATGAATATATTTCTTACCTTATCGAGCCAAAAGTAATATTCAATTTACAATATAATTAAAACAACAATGCACCTAGCGGCCGGAGAAAATAAAATGTTTGTTAGCACTTGTTTGTCACACTGCGGGAAAAACTGTGATGCGGCCGCTTGCGCACAAGCCAATATTATTTCATTGATAACCCTGCTCTCTCTATCCGAAGCACTCACCACGTGAATGAAAAGGATAACTATAGCCCACGCAATGCAAGCGGAAAATGAATTCGTAACGACAACCTTGCTCCGAAACGAACAATACTATAAGAATATTTTATTTGAAATACTTTACAAATTAACTTTAATAGCAACTCTCGTTTCAAAGTAATTTAAATGCGTCATTATAAACGTTATCTTAATTGTTAAACAATACCTTTGAAAATTGTACGATTAAAATTGTGTTTCAACTATAGTAAGTATGTGGGCTTTCATATGATTCATATTATTGTGCATGAGTGTATTTCTGTTTGGCTACTTCGTAATGAGGAAATATTACGCAGACTGATGTAATTTTGACTACGCTGTGTCCGGTGATGTCTCTAATAACGTCACTTAAATTAAATTTTCAATAAACGGTAACCGAACATGACAATGTTTGTAATCATCAATTACTGTGTTGCAAAATACATTCTAATTCGTTATTGGAAGATACCTATATAATTTATTTCAACATTAAAGTGATGTTGCAATTAATTAACTAAGTATGGTGACAATTAAATTTAAAATTTTACGCTATTCATACTAGTTACTCACAGAAGCGTCTTTCCAAACTATACAAGGCCAGTACGCAACGGTGTAAAACTAATCACGTATAGTTTGGAAATAACTTTTTTACAAAGTTCTTCCAATCTATACAACAGCAGTACGCAAATACTTGCAAATACTCGCGTATACTTTGTAGTGAAGTAAGTAAGAATAGCGCTCCAAAACATACAGCGCCAGTACGCATGCGGACTAATCGTGTATGTTTCGGAGTAAGCGCGGCGTCTCTCCATTGCTCGCGTTTATATTATTGTATTGCTATTTTGAAATCTATTATTAAAATGCATGTGTATTGTGTATATAATGTTACGTAGGGTCAGGGAGGAAACAGTGACTCAGGCGGCTACAGTGACTCATTACTACTTCGGCTAGAATAAGACGTATACAGTTGTTGTCTCCCTCCCCCGTTTAAAGCTAACGGTCCTCGGACTTGTACAAACCAGTCAGCCGGCGTCTCAAGCGCCGAACGGTGGTGCCACCACGTGTTTTTGTTTTAGTGCTCACAAAATTATATTTCAACGTAAGTTTGATTGATTTTAATATCTAAAGTATATAATAAATGTTGTAATCATTTTTTCTGTCTTATAGTTATGTTTATGCAGATTGCCTTTGTGTGTTTAATTCAGTTTATTAATTGATTTTTCGATCCATTTGAATATGAAATAATCAAAATGGCGGAGTTGTGTACAGTGACTCAATTTGAAGCGGTACACAGTGACTCGTGAGCCACTGTGTACCTACTTCAGTTTATATTTTGCAGTTATATGTCTTCCTTTAAATTTTTTTGGTAATTTGTTTAATTATTATATTTTGTTGATAGAATGCCACGGCAAAAATCTGCAGAACGAAAAATTGGAAAAGCAACAAAAGAAAACATTAAAGAAGGGTTGTTATTAATAAGAAATGGAGAATCGATAAGACAAGCATCTAAGAAGGTCGGTGTTGCATTTGCTACCCTTAAAAGATATTATTGGAAGACAAAAAACTGTGAAACTCTTGACGATCAACAGTTGGAGCCAAATTACGCGATCAATAAAATTTTCACAGCAGCACAAGAACAAGTTCTCAAAGAGTACTTTACTCATTGTTCTCTTTTGTTTTATGGGTTGACTGCCAAAGAAAGCCGACAAGTAGCATATCAATGTGCTAAAATAAATAATTTGAAAATGCCTGCCTCGTGGGAAGCAAATAAAATGGCTGGCAAAGACTGGTTGATGTCGTTCAGACATAGACATGATATTAGCTTGAAAAAACCTGAGCCATGCAGTCTTGCCAGGGCTACAGCTTTTAATAGAAACAATGTCAATAAATTTTATGATAACCTGGAGAGTTTACTGAAACGTAGTCCTGCCTTTGCGGATGGCACACGAATATTTAACCTGGATGAAACTTCTACTACCACTGTACAAAAACCTCAAAAAGTGATGGCGCCAAAAGGTAAGAAAACTATCGGGAAGGTGACAAGCGGAGAAAGAGGAACGTTAGTAACAACCTGTTGTATAGTAAGTGCTAGTGGGAATTTTTTGCCCCCCGTGATGGTATTTCCTAGGAAGACATTCAAAGACCACATGATTAAAAACACACCACCTGGAACTCTTGGGCTGGCGACACCAACTGGATGGATGAATTCTTCGATTTTCCCAGAAGTCATAAAGCATTTTATCAAACACACAAACGCATCAAAGGAAAATCCATGTATTTTAATTATGGATAACCATGAATCCCATTTGTGTCTGGAAGCTTTAGACTTGGCAAAAAATTCAGGGGTGAATGTATTGACTTTACATCCCCATACATCTGCTAAGCTACAGCCACTTGACGTAGGCATATACGGACCATTTAAAACGTTTTATAATGCTGCCATTGATTCTTGGCTTCTGAGAAATCCTGGCAGGCCAATCACTATTTATGACTTAGGTGAAATAATAGGAACTGCATTTCAGAAAGCAATGACGCCAAGAAATATAATAAATTCCTTCGCAAAGTGTGGAATTTATCCTTTTGACAGGCACGTCTTTTCAGACGAAGATTTTCTGCCAAGCTCAGTCACCGATCGTCCCTGCCCGGAAAGCCTTCGTCAAGATGAAGTTACTCGCAGTCCTATTTCTCCAAGCTTACTTGAGATGTCTGAACACACTAATTTAGAAATATTTGATTTCCGTGACGAATCTATAAATTTCAAGACAAATGAGACTACTGAACCACTTAGATTATGTGTCTTGGAAGAGCCATTATTTTTCAGAGAAACTGTAGAAGACAACCAACCGAATGCAAACATTATCACAGAAAACGCATTTCCAGCCTCCATCACCGTGCCATCGACTTCATCCATTAACATACCCTCAACTTCGCTTATCGACACACCAATGACTTCATCTAATAACATACCATCAACGTCATTTATCAATTTATCGTCAACCTCATCCGTTAACATACCATCGAGTTCATTCGTCAACATACCACCGATCACATCCTCACAAGTTTCTTTTAAAAGTCCGTTTGAATTCAGAGATCCAATAAAAGCCAAACCTAGACAAAATAACAGAAAACGTAGGAATCCAAGACGCAGCCTGATTGCTACCGACACACCTGAAAAATTGTTGTTAGAACAAGAAAAGACAGCAAAAAAAAGAAAAAATGACGCAAAGAAAAGTAAAATTACTCGAACAATATTAAGCAGTGATGAAGAAATAGAAAATGAAGAAGTATTTTTACAAGATTCGGACGACGACATGGAATGGCCAACAGATAACAATCATGGATATGAAAATGACGCTGACAATGATAACGAAAACATTATTTTAACAGATGAAGATTTAAAGAAACCTTTACCTCATTCACCTCGAGAAGGCGAATATGTTATTGTCCAATTAGCTACCAAAAAACAGAGATCCTTATATATCGGAAAAGTGTTAGAGGAACGAAATGAGAACATGGAGTTTTACGTATCATTTTTGAGGCGAAAGCCTGGTACTGATAAGTTTACTATGCCAAATAAGCCCGATCTGTCTATTGTAAAAGAGGACGATTTAAAATTTATTCTACCTAAACCATTAATGATTGGAACAGCTTCGAGACCATTTTATTATTTTTCTATCGATTTTAGTTTTATTACTGTGAATTAGTTAACGACGATTAGATATTAGATATCTGTTTTTTTTTTGTGAATTTTGATCTCATTTGGTTATTTAGTTGATTTTTTTATAATTTTTAACATTTGTTAATTATTTTTTTAGGAATTATTTCAGTTTTTGTAGAAAATTAGTCTAGTACCTACAATGTGATCTCATAATTTTAAAAAGTAATAGCGTAAGAAGTTAAAGTGTGTACCAGAGTATAATTAAAATATAATTCTAAGACTGATTATATTAATTCATAATATATTGAAGTTCCTACATTTGTATTAGTAATTTTATGAAAGATAATAAATAATTTTGATTAAGTATATCTTTTTTATTTTCACTGAGCCACTGTATACTATTAGAGTCACTGTGTACTACACTAGTGAGTCACTGTATACATCCACCGGTACACAGTGACTCAAATCTGTTTTTTTATATTTTATTTTTTAGTTTAATTAATTTAAAGTGTAATGAAAATATAATGACACAATAGTGAAATGTAGTAACCTGACTTCAATATCTAAAAAAATCACTTTGATTATATATTATTTACTATATTTTTGAGCCTATCGAAAAAATCCGAGTCACTGTTTCCTCCCTGACCCTACTGATCGTATATTTTTTGTATCGAGGATGCTTGTGTCTTCGTTCCCGACTATACTGCACGACTTACAATAATTGACAATAGTGCTAAAATGTAAGAATCTAATAAGTCCAGAAGAAGACGGTTGCGAGGCGACGGAGCCCAGCTTCGCGGGGCTCCTATTTTTGTGTAGTTAAAAAAAACACGAACCTAACCTAACCCATAGGTAACCCTTTTATATCTGTTACCTATTTTTTTTCTAAGCTTACCTAATAATATTTTTATTCCAATTTTTACTGAATCAATCAAGAAGAATAAAAGTAGATAGATATAGCTGTACAAGTCTTTGATTGCCTAGGTATATATTTATTATTTCGCTCAAGCGTAAGTGGTGTTAGCTATATTTAGTTATACATATTTTGCGTACTGATCGTGTATAGTTTGGAAAGAAGAAGCAAGCATCCGCTTTACAAAGTATACACGATCAGTACGCAAAATTCGTGTATATATTGTAATAACAAACTTAAAAACAGCATTACAAAGTATACACGAGCAGTTTCCTATGGTTGCGTTCTGGCTATGTATAGTTTGGAAATACGCCTCACAGAATGACCTTAGAAACAAAAGAGGAAGGTATTGCAACCATATCACGGTTACTGAACACGAGGACAACCTCGATTTTCTTTGGCGAACCGCGAAACCAATCAATAAATACTAAAATGTAGAAGTTACGGACTTACTAACGTAACAATATTTCGGCACCTTCAATACTTTATTTCAAACTTACATTAAGTAATTTTGCTTTTACTTTTATAAAGGCGTTTAGTTTTAATTAAAATCAAACTACATTTTATCAAACACTATCTACTAGATTCTCTAAGTAAAAAGTACAAAATGAAATAACAAGCGCTCGATTCTTTCTAGTATCGCGTGTACAATGAACTAAAGCAACAGTAATAGAACTCACACAAAGGCCATAAATATACATATAAGGTACACATATTATTTAAATTACTAACATACCGCGCCGTTTCATTTCCAAGGGGAATATTTTATTACAATTACTTACGTTAATTAAAATTGAAAACGATTGATTAGTTAAATGTGTTTAGTGCCGTCATATTTTTAACACGCTTTGATTTTTATACATAGGAGCTGCTCCGGCCTCCGAGCTAAGCATAGGAGGTAAATAATTTCATTTTTGTCTAGCCTGTGAAGTGTGACGCCTGACACAATAAGTCTTTCAATAAAATATAATATTAAACTTATTGTATAACTTCTTATACCGTAACGTAGTTAAAAATAACTGTAAATCAGTTAAACGATCGATTAATTATATTCGTGATTTAATTAAGTATACCGATATACTCATTTTACAGGAGACATGGCTTTTGCCACATGATTTGAATTATATAAATGAAATAAATAGTGAGTACAGTGGCGTGGCCAAGTCGTCCGTGGACACGTCCACGGGAATATTGAGGGGCAGGCCCTATGGTGGGTTGGCCATATTGTGGAATAAAAATAAATTCCCTTTTGTAACTCCTATTCAGTGTGCTAATAATCGTCTTGCGGCTGTTCGAATACTAATAGGGAGTAAGTTAATGTTATTAATTAATGTATATATGCCAGTTGATAATAAGGACAACATGACGGAGTTCATTGATTGCTTGGCCGAAATAAGTGCTATTATTGACGAGTCGGACACTCAATGTGTTTATATTATGGGAGACTTTAATGCCCATCCTTCCGCCGAGTTTGGCCAGGAGTTAATTAAATTTTGTAAGGATATGTTGTGGGAATGTGCAGATTTAAATATACTCGGCATAGATTCTAGTCATTTTACATATATTAGCGAAGCACATGGCTGTCAGAGATGGTTGGACCATTGTTTGACGACAAAAGCCGCATGGCAAACAATAGCGAAGGTAAATATTCACTACGACGTTGGGTGGTCGGATCCCTATCCATTAAGTATTACATGTCGAATATCTGACGAGATTATACCAACAATCATCTCTGACAGTAATGTGAATAGACTGAATAGCTTTAATAGAATTAAGTGGGGTGTAAGAACGGAGGAACAGATTAGGAGTTTTCAAAAGTATTGCTGTGATAAATTGGACAGTTTCTGTGATATTTTTATTTGTAAATGTAGTAGTATGCACCAATGTAAACATCTTGATGAGCATCATTTAAATATATTAATAGATTATACGATCATATTGTGAATATTTTACAAAAAGCTGCTATTTTTAGTGGAAGCGTAGTAAACAAAACGAAAAATAGGAAACATGTAGTAGGCTGGAATTTCCATGTTAGAGAGAGCCACCAGGTAGCTAGATATTGCTTTAAGGAGTGGGTGGAATCGGGCAAACCTATATATGGACCTTTATATGATAATATGAGAAAGAGCCGTATAATATTTAAAAATAAAATTCAGTGGTGTCAGAAAAATGAAGATCGTATTAAGATGAATATATTAGCTACATGCAGTAAAAACAAAAACTTCGTAAAATTTTGGCAAACTACAAAAAAGCTTAATGGTAGAGAGAGTAGATCGGTTTCTGTAGATGGTGTGCAAATGTCAGATCAGATTGCAGAGATATTTGCTAATAAATTCAAAACTAAGCCTCTCCCTGTAAAGAGTGTGCCCGGTGTTGAGACCGTCAATCACAACGAGCCAGTAACTATATATAAGGAATCATGCATAAAATTTACTCATAAAGATGTTAAAAAAGCCATAAAAAGCATACAAAGGGGAAAATCACCCGGCTATGATGGTCTCAGCATTGAGCATATAATTTGGGGAAGTGAGAAGTTGGTCGAACATTTGTGCAACCTATACAACAAGTGCATAAAATATTCTTATTTGCCCAAAAATTTGATAAGAACAATAGTTGTGCCTATTGCTAAAAATAAAAGCGGTAATCTAGGCGATTCGTCTAACTATAGGCCTATATCTTTAGGAACTATATTAAACTTAAAGTGCTGGAGCGTCTTATTCATCCTGAAATACAGAGATCATTAAATATTAATGAAGCACAGTTTGGTTTTCGTCCTGGACTATCAACGGACGCAGCTATTTTTAGCCTAAAGAGTACCATAAATTATTATATAAGCAACACAAAACATCGGTGTATGCTTGCTTTTTAGATCTTAGTAAAGCTTTTGATCTGGTAAATTATGGTATTCTTTGGGATAAACTGGAAGCAACAGGAGTTTCTTACAATGTAGCGCGTCTGTTGAGATTCTGGTACGGAAATCAAACAAATTATGTCAGATGGGGCGACTCCATGTCTAGCGGGTATAGGTTAGAATGTGGAGTACGTCAAGGAGGGCTAACCTCTCCGGACCTGTTCAATCTTTATATAGATGGATTGATTGGCGAGCTCAGGGGAACCAGGGTTGGATGTCATCTTGGCGACGTGTGCGTAAACAATTTAAGTTATGCCGACGACATGGTTCTGCTGAGCCCTTCAATTAAGGGTCTGAGAAAATTACTCTCAATTTGTGAGAATTATGCTAATTCTCATGGCTTGAAGTATAACGCTTTAAAGACCGAATTGATGGTATTTAGATATGGACAGGGACCGGAGAGAATACCTGGGTTATTTTTGAATGGTTCTCCTGTTAAAATCGTGGAACAATTTAAATATTTGGGTCACATTTTGACGGGGGATCTAAAAGACGATTCAGATATTGAAAGAGAGCGCAGGGCCCTTGCAGTCCGGAGCAACATGCTGGCGCGAAGATTTGCCAGGTGCACTACTGACGTTAAAAATTGTTATTTAAAACATATTCCATGTGCATGTATACGTGTCAATTGTGGTGTAACTTCACAAATAAAGCGATTTCTTCATTGAGAGTGCAGTATAATAACGCATACAGACTCTTTATGAAACTGCCCAGGTTCTGTAGTGCATCTGGCATGTTTTTGGAGACGAGGGTCCCGGATTTCATGGCCATAATGAGATCTCGTATTGCAAATTTTTGGGAGAGAATGAGACGCTCCAGTAATAGTATTCTGGTGGCTGTCTCTAACTTTTATGACAATCCTTTACTTCTGTACTGGTGCAAAGTTCATTCATCATATTATGCTAGGGATAAACCTATAAAGCCGGGAAAAAACTATAAATGATGCTCTAATTGTCTTTAATTTTTTTGTATTTTATTTTGATTGTAATTTGTAACTTGCATATGGGAAGGGACATTTCCTGAAATAAAACAATTTTATTTTATTTATTTATTTATTTATAAAGAATAGGAGAAGATATTGTGCAAAGGTGCCCTTGAAATGAGTTAGCCCTATCGACAGAAAAAAAATTGGGGTTGTTTGCATTTGAATTCGCTTATTGTGGCTTATTTCCCTTGCTCGGACAGTTTTCTTTTTATTCCACGCTATTAGATACTAATTTTGTAAGTACCAAATTTTGATCCAGGCACTGAAGGCAACTAAAGTTGGGAAGAACATAATAGTTCCAATCATACAGTTTATTGTTCAGTATCTTACAACATAATATTATTATGTAATTAACTGTACATAATATAAAATATTGAACATCAGGATTTCTACATGTGAACAATAAATCAATACGACATTTATTACATGTTACAAATATTATATAAAATTGTATAAAACACCCAAACAATGTGAGCAGAAAATCATAAAATTAATCAGTGTAATCCTGGTAATCTTATCGCGAGAGCGCGTCATACTCAATCAATGCCAAAATTAAAGAAGGATTTACTGTGGTCTGATACGCGAACACGGCGCGTAGCTGATACTCGAATTAAAATAATACATCGCAATAAAAATGCGAAAACAAAGCGATGAGTGGTGAAGACTACGCTTTAATCGCTTTAGCAGAAACTACAAAAGACTGTGTTAAGCCGTTTAAAGCTGAAAAATTTACCCTATTGGAGCCCAAACCGAAACGTAGAAGAAATGAAAGAAGTCGTTCTTTTTTTTGGAAACTACCGACTATACGTCTGGTGCCAAGTATGAGCCAAGTGCGACACAGGTTAAGAAAATTGAGCTGTGTAAGTAACGACGAAGATGAGGAACAAATGATTCCAGATGATATGCCGAGACACAAAAGTATCGATATCGGCGTGGGGTTGGCTCGGCGAATGTCCCTTTTTATATTTACAAGACGATCGGTCTGCGTGCATCCCTATCATCCTTTCACGCCTAAACAAACAACAAGGAAGATTTATCTAAGATGTGACGATAAAAAATAGAAGAAACAAACTGTATGTTACATAATATCCGTCCATTTTAAGAACGTAATTGCTAATTAATGATGATTATAATCAGAAAATTGACGCTTAGCTACCTTAAAGATAGTGAGTGCAAGCAAAGGAAAGAAAAATAGAAGAACCTAAAGGAGATTTATTTTGTATTCTAACTGTTATTATCAATAAATGACATGGATGCCTTCGTGATGTCACTATACTTAAATGTCCTTACAGATTTGATTGACTGGAGATTGAGAAGAGATTGTCTTATAAGTTATAACTATAGGCCGCCTGTTGTATTTTGCATACCCTATAACTAGATGTAATATTATTAATGTGTGATCCTGGTTTGTACAATAAATAATAACTAATGTAAATACAAAGATTGTTTAATGTTAACCAAAATATTTATTTAAGGATATTAAATACGAACTAATCGTATATTTTAAAGCTTATAAATTATGGTAGGTACCTATCTAAAGTTCTGTTAGTTTATAGTTAGATATATAAAATAAATTATTCGGATACATTACATACCTAAGAAATGAATTATTCGGTTCCTAATAAGGTATGTATATATTCTTAAATGAT
Source organism: Colias eurytheme (assembly GCA_907164685.1). Taxonomy (NCBI): domain Eukaryota; kingdom Metazoa; phylum Arthropoda; class Insecta; order Lepidoptera; family Pieridae; genus Colias; species Colias eurytheme. The sequence goes on along the minus strand of CAJQZN010034583.1, from coordinate 938 downwards.
AATTCTTTAAATAAATTAGATTATGCGATTCATTATTTAAAACTAACAACATGCTATCCAAATATATTTTGATAAATTAATTCTACTATACATGCCATTCCATTTGAATTTGTTTTATCGAGCTAGGAATGTGTGAATATTTTCTGTTTTTTATTTGTTAGGTTGATAATACCAACATAAATTGCCGTGTAATCTATTAATCTGATTACTAAAAAGGAAGTTTAATACTTATCTATTGAGTTTTCTAGTAAGTAATGTAGATTTCGAGCCGTAAGATACATAATAAAAATCCACTACAAAATATTGTTTTTAATACGTGTGTTATAACACCGCATTTGAGTAACTTAATAAATAAAAAAAATGATTTCATTCAAATTTTATTTAAATATTTAATATTTTATGTAAGTACATATATCCAAAGCCAATATTTTCATATTATAAACCGCCATATCACATATGTATTACTATTACATATTATATTTTATTTTAAAACATTATTGTTTTGAGTTATTATTCCGCTTAAAATCCTAATATTCAAATTAAATTTAATGAGTTACAATGGTTCCTTTACGAACTACTGAGAATGAAAAAAAAATACTGTTTACGAAAGAGAAATCGATCTTTAACCGATCGAAAATATGTTTCCTCTGTTATCAATGTTTCTATAGGTTTATTGATAACATAGAAAACGAAACATATTTTCCGAGATCAGTTTCACTTCTGTGAAAAATTGATTAATATCATACTTGATTCAAAGAATACTGATATTTATTTGCTATAATATTTCTTATTACAAAACAACTATTGCTTACGACTTACAGCAAAACTTACCCGTATATTTAGCCATGGAAACAATCAATATTGATTATAAGAATTGAAATATGGTATTTCTAATATTTGTATAACCACAAAAAATAATATTAATGCAAATCATTTCA
>CAJQZN010034582.1:0-17178 GCA_907164685.1 Colias eurytheme | reverse complement strand
TTAACACGTTCGCTGCGGCACAGATATATCTGTACTTTCCATTACTGCGTTACGGGTCGTTTTAAACCTTGTCCTATACCAGAGATTGTGGCGGCACGAGGCATATTAAACCCCACCGCCCGTAGGAGACCAAAATCCTTTTTTTGGCGCCAAATAAGACAAAGTGTGCGGCTTTTGTCGTGATTATTATTAACAATGAGTTCATTAACCTAAATCTACCGCCGCCCGTGGTTAGATTAGTTAGTTTAGATTCTATGGGTAAAATAAAATGTGGGGTCTGATGTACCCCATACCGCACTGAACAATAGCAGTTTTTCATATAATTTAGTGATGGGAAAAGAAATATCGATTTTATTTAATTGTATTTATTTATCAAACTTATGGATGTTTTTTATTAAAACAGGCCAAACCAGAATATTGTTTGCAACCAGTGCATTCTGTGAGAATTTCCTTTACTTTTTTGTCGGCCTCACGACTTGTTAAGAAGATGCGGAGTTTTTCGTAACATCCTACACATCTCCTCTTCTTTGATTCCTTTAAGAGATGATGTGCCTTGTTTGTAGGCTTGTTGACTTGGGCAAGAGTTAAATTTTGATGAGCCATACACCGATTGCCGGGTGTTTTGGATTTGCCGCTAGTTGATTCAATGAACAAACACACTAATAGTAATCATGATTATCAACCTATTTGAAGAAAGTTACTCAACATGTCACATTCACGTTTCTATTAACGATATTTATTATAACGAGAAGTTTGAAAATTAGGTACCTGTATCCACATTCAAGTCCTTCTTTGTAAAAGCTTCAATAAGTTGTTCCACAAATAGTCTCGAATGCGTTGCACAACACTAACCGCGTGAAGCTAGCTTAGGGTGCGGTACGAGGTGCGCGGTGGTACGAGGTGTTCGCAACCTCGTTCCGCACTGTGTTAGAATTTTTATTTGTTCAGTGCGGCACGAGGTCTAAGAAACCCGGTATTAAGGTCGGTATACCATTGAACTAGGAATCAATAGCACATCTCAGATATATAGATATCACTTTCCTACACTGAACCAGATGGAAGTTATGCCTCCCGCACGACAGAGAAGTTTAAGTTTTTTCCTACCGCTATAACGACGAGACACGGACAGGGTGTTTCAAGCCCTGTTTCGCAGCGAACGTGTTAAATGTTTTGAATCATAACTTTGAGAAATAACCTTGAGTTTTTTTTTTGTTTGTGAATATAATGCACGGTGTGCATGACAAGGCTTTTTTTAAATTTGGAGATACTAATAAAATGTTGCATGCTAAAACACAGATTAAAAAAAATCTTATATAATCAATTTTTGAAGTGAAAACTTCTTTAGCGGCGTTGGGTATAAAATCTTAAACTCGCGTCAGGGCACGTGGCCTGATCGAAAAAGCGTAAGACGGACTTTTTTTTTAGCCCTTATATTCCATGCGTAAGACGGATACCATTCCAAAATATCAAACATGCTGAACGTTAATAATCAAGTTTTCACTTCTGCCGGCACTCCCGGAGTGCAACCCGTCTTTTTTTTTACATAAATCTTACATGAATGAATTGATCAGCTCTATGCCTCTTATAATATGCTTTTAAATGTCTTATTAACGGTATACACAGTTTTTAGATTTGCCATATCCGATGAAAAGACAGAGAAAGTTTTTGAAGATACTCAGGTTTTAAAAAAAGGATTCAAATCAATAATAAACTTATAAATAACAAGACAGATACTTATGTATCTACAATGGCTTGAATTAAAGTACCTAACTCAAGTAACATTTTGCATTTTAATATAAGGAATATTTATTTAGCTTATTAGTCCAATCCTATCCAAAACAGCACAGAGACTTGAAAGAATTCTGTAGGCCGCTGGTGGTTCTTTTTTGATGTATTAAGTGGTTGCCCAAGTAAGCCTGATGGTAAGCGAGCAACAAAATTTTCAAAGGTAACTTTTAATATGTGTTTGGAAAATCGGGATGCAGAAATGGACGAAAATAAAGGACAAAAATTGTTTATGGTTTCTCATTTGTTCGACACATTTATAATATCTAAAACCTTGAAATTTTACTCATAACGCGCCTAAAGAATTTTCACTTCTATTCTTCTATTAAACAATATTATTATGTAAATAATCCCAAAAGAATCGTTAAAACAACCTTTATTAGATTGATAGAAGATTTGAGTTTGGATTGACATGCTATAAATATAATTTTCAAAGCTTTTAATCACATCATAATTATCGTCTCCAATTTTAGCGACAGTTTCATCTAATAAGGAAATTACTATTTCCTGAAATACTAGTTTGAAATGACCATATTGTAGCTGTTATTTCCAATTTTGTAACAAATTAGAGCAAATTGGGTAATTGTTTTTATAACTCATTCAGAGATTGTCTAAACTAGCGGTCCACCTCGGCTTCACCCGTGGTACCTACATGTTTACGTTTTTTTTCATAAGAACCATCCTCGTACTTCAAGGAATAGATTCCGCAGCGCACGCGATGACAGAATTTTTATTAAGGAATTTTTTACACCTTGGGTTACATTATTGCATTTTTGGTAAGGATCTCTAATTTTTTTGAAAATGCAATATAGCCTATGTTGCTCAGTGAAGATGCAGCTCTCTAATGGTGAAAGAATTTTTTAAATCGGTCCAGTAGTTTATTCGTGAAAACCATACATACATAATTACAAACTTTTCCTCTTTATAATATTAGTATAAATTATCATAATCTATTCAGCAAACTAGCCATGATAACGAAACAAATATACAGATTTACAGTAACAACAAAGTAAAAATTTCGGGATCGAAATGAAAACCCAAATAATAAAAACCATTTATTTTCTATTAAAACTAATTTTGCTAAGGATCTAAATAGATTATTTATTCTCCGTTGTTTGTTCTGTCTTCTTAGCTGGGGTAAGTAAAGCTTTGACTAGACTTCCGAATGGTGCCTCCACGAATAAGTACAACCCTACGCCGCAAACGTAGGAGGTGAACAGCGAAGCGTTTAGGAACATTGACTGGAAAAAAACAACAAAAAAATATATAAAAAAAGACGTGTGGCACTCGGGGACTGCCGCGGTAAAGCTATTGCATAACATGCCTTCAAGCCACACCTCCATGCCCGTCGGAGTGGGGAGCGTGAGGTTTTTTCGTTACGGAATTTCTAGATTCGGTCCCCGCGCTCAAGGCCCGCGATAGAAGCTATGCAATAGCTTAAAAATATAACTTACAATATAGTAATCAGTTAAATACAGAGGTGTCATTTGAATCCCAATAAGACCTCTTTGAACAATTGTATGGAGAAGGAACGCGCTGTATGATATTCTGCCGGTCCAGGTGAAGCCGCGCCACTCCATTATACAACGATATATATCTGTTGACAATATTAATAGATAAGTTTCAGTAGCATAGTAATAATTAAATAATTTGGAAAATCCAAAAGTGCACGCCTCATAATTTTTTTTAATAAATACTAGCGGTCCGCCCCGGCTTCGCCCGTGGGCCCGTATTTGCGTTTTCTCTACATAAAAACCATCCTCGTACTTCAAGGAATATAATAAAAAAAGAATAATCGAAATCGGTTCAGCCGTTCTCGAGTTATGCGCTTACCAACACATTTTGCGATTCATTTTTATATTATAGATTTATTAATTATTATTTTTGTTTATTTAATAACAATTAAACCACATCGAATCAGACCCTGAAAAATGAAAGGGTTCTATTCCTGAGCATACTCAAGCGTAAGAGAAAAAAAAAGACTCGATTAGTAAAGTATTTCGGTCGCTATCGTGTTAACAAGAAAAAGGATCCGCACATACAGACACACGGACGTCCAAGACAGAACTTTTTTAAACTGTTTTTTAACTAGTTTAAATAACAAAAATGACATCAAAAATATCATGAATGTTAAAAATAGTGTTTTTTCTTAATATGTGTGTGTATGTTTTATCTTACAAGTGCAATGTATGATACATAAAGACATTTTAAGTTTGAAAAATCAGATGTTTTGCGCGAAGTGACAGTAGTACCCACCTCAACGCTTCGCTTATGAGGCGTGCAAAATGCGTTTGTGCTTATCAGAAGAAATTATTATATTGTCATTTGTCACCGATCCTTGATAAATGTACAAAGTTTGAATTAAATCTGTCCGTTTAAATTTGGTCAATATCAAGTAGGAGTCGGTTACACACAAAACAGGTGAAGCTAATAAAAATTGATATTAACTTGTTACAATAAATATTATTATCTAATTGTAAATATCAATCTGTTATATCGATAAGTTTAAAACAATCATGGCTTATGCTATTCTTTATACTATTTCATCATTTGTTATCTAATTTTGTATATAAACATTTCCTTTTTATGATAAAAATATTTATATCTTTTAAGTAAGACTGGACTTTTAAGCTGGACTTTGTAAAAAAAATGCAGGCTACTACTAATCGATATGTGCCAAAAAATTTAAGGATCTAAGTTCTAACATCTAAACGCAAAAATAATGCCGAATTGTTCGAGCCGGTTTCGAATTTTACGCTTAGCAACATTTGGCGATTCATCACTACATAGTATAAAACGAAGTCGCTTTCTCTGTCCTATGTCCTAAGTCCCTATTATGTATGCTTAAATCTTTAAAACTACGCAACGGATTTTGATTCGGTTTTTTTTAATAGATAGAGTGATTCAAGAGGAAGGTTTTAGTATAGGTATAATTTATTATATTTCAGACAAAGCGGGCGAAGCCGCGGGTGGAAAGCTAGTTTTTACTATATAGAACGACCATCGTAAATCTCAATGTTGATATAATATTTGATGAACTTACTTTCAACCTTAAACACGCAGCCAACCATGAAAACACATATAATACTGACGAAGGCGACTTTCAGCAGGACAGCATAAAAAGCCTTGAATACCGGGGAGAGCTCGATGCCGTCAATGTAGAAAATACCTCCAGAGAGAATCACTCCAATTCCCGCGGGAAGAAGGAACCAGGTCACCCAACCGTATTGCTGGAAGTTGTTTAAATAGGGTAAAGGCTAGGAAAAATACGATTATGTAACACAATCGTACATCTTAATATATATAAATCTCGTGTCACAATGTTTGTCCTCAATGGACTCCTAAACCACTTAACCGATTATAATAAAATTCGCACACCGTGCAGTTCGATCCAACTTGAGAGATAGGATAGTTTTAAACATGTAGGTACCACGGGCGAAGCCGGGGCGGACCACTAGTATTATTATAATATGTATTAGTAGTATCGTAAGTACTAATATAAAAGATACGAAAGTTTATGAGGATGTTTGGTGCTCTATCACTCGTAAACCACTGAATATATTTGATTATACTTAGCATTGATGAAGTTTATGTACCGTATAAACATAATATAAGCTATAGAAATACTTGCTTTTGCACGCGGCTTCACCTGCGGGTGAAACCGCGTCATCGTTACTAAGGGAAAATCGCTTAGTTGCGCGGAGTTTAGCTAGAGAGTGATAGAGCTTTTTACCGTAGTAAATCATCTCTTTCCCATGGAAATTATATTATGATGCACATTTGAATAACTCCCAAATTATAAATACCTATTGACAATAAGTGTTAGTCTTCTATTCATGACCGGGAGTGAAGTCGCGGTTAGAAACCTACCTTATAAATAGTGAGATCCTTTTTCTCAAGCTGCCAGTAATAGCAAAGCATGGCCGCAGCGAAGCCAAGCACAAACGTTGACAAATTAGTATGACTTCCGATATATGTTATTTTGAATGTATCATCATTCGTATATAACGTGCGATAATTCCTGAAATACATAATAATTATATTCTTTATTTGCATACAAAAATACACAAAAGATAAGAAACAAATACAATATATGAATCAACTCATAAAAATTTATCATCTTTTTTTTGTGTGGTGTTTCTCAATGTTAGCCAATAAGGGCTTCTACATTTTAACCCGCACGCGGGGGTGAACTGAAGGTTCATCCTGGTAGCGACATGCGCAAGGGCGTCCCCACTTGACGGGGATCTCGAGCCTCGGCTTGGGCTGTCGCTTGAGTGGAGGCCGGAAGGGCCCTAGTCGGACGGGCAGTTTATCATCGAATCTATGTATTTATATGACTTGCAGGTTTCTTAACCGATTAAAGCAGTGGTTTAAACAATGTTGATAAATTAAAATATGAACGATAGAGTTATCCGCAAATACTTGAATTCATGTTCGTTAACACGTTCGCTGCGGCACAGATATATCTGTACTTTCCATTACTGCGTTACGGGTCGTTTTAAACCTTGTCCTATACCAGACATTGTGGCGGCACGAGGCATATTAAACCCCACCGCCCGTAGGAGACCAAAATCCTTTTTTTGGCGCCAAATAAGACAAAGTGCGGCTTTTGTCGTGATTATTATTAACAATGAGTTCATTAACCTAAATCTACCGCCGCCCGTGGTTAGATTAGTTAGTTTAGATTCTATGGGTAAAATAAAATGTGGGGTCTGATGTACCCCATACCGCACTGAACAATAGCAGTTTTTCATATAATTTAGTGATGGGAAAAGAAATATCGATTTTATTTAATTGTATGTATTTATCAAACTTATGGATGTTTTTTATTAAAACAGGCCAAACCAGAATATTGTTTGCAACCAGTGCATTCTGTGAGAATTTCCTTTACTTTTTTTGTCGGCCTCACGACTTGTTAAGAAGATGCGGAGTTTTTCGTAACATCCTACACATCTCCTCTTCTTTGATCCCTTTAAGAGATGATGTGCCTTGTTTGTTGGCTTGTTGACTTGGGCAAGAGTTAAATTTTGATGAGCCATACACCGATTGCCGGGTGTTTTGGATTTGCCGCTAGTTGATTCAATGAACAAACACACTAATAGTAATCATGATTATCAACCTATTTGAAGAAAGTTACTCAACATGTCACATTCACGTTTCTACTAACGATATTTATTATAACGAGTAGTTTGAAAATTAGGTACCTGTATCCACATTCAAGTCCTTCTTTGTAAAAGCTTCAATAAGTTTTTCCACAAATAGTCTCGAATGCGTTGCACAACACTAACCGCGTGAAGCTAGCTTAGGGTGCGGTACGAGGTGCGCGGTGGTACGAGGTGTTCGCAACCTCGTTCCGCACTGTGTTAGAATTTTTATTTGTTCAGTGCGGCACGAGGTCTAAGAAACCCGGTATTAAGGTCGGTATACCATTGAACTAGGAATCAATAGCACATCTCAGATATATAGATATCACTTTCCTACACTGAACCAGATGGAAGTTATGCCTCCCGCACGACAGAGAAGTTTAAGTTTTTTCCTACCGCTATAACGACGAGACACGGACAGGGTGTTTCAAGCCCTGTTTCGCAGCGAACGTGTTAAATATGTATTGTATTGTTTAATATGTATTGTGGTAGATGTTTACGTTTTCTTTTCATAAGAACCCTCGTACTTCAACAAATATTATAAAAAAATAATTAACGAAATCGGTTCAGCCGTTCGAGTTTCAGCAAGACATTTGGCGATTCACTTTTTTAAAATAGATAATGTTGGGTCGAAATAAGATTTTTCTTATTCTACATAAGCATAAATATTTCATACTTACTCAGGAGTCTGTAAAAGAATAGCATCCAATTTATAAAAATACGTCACACCTCCAGTTATTATGATGGAAAGAAGGAATATGACTATTGCTACAATTTTTCTTGCTTTTTGTGTTCGTATAGCCACTAGTATCAGGAGTCCTAAACAGAACATCTGAGTATCAGCAGCTAGGTACCTGAAAATAAAGAAAACAACTAGTGGTCCGCCCCGGCTTCGTCCATGGTACCTACATGTTTAAACTATCCTATCTCTCAACTTGGATCGAACTGCACATGGTGTGCGAATTTTATTATAATCGGTTAAGTGGTTTAGGAGTCCATTGAGGACAAGCATTGTGACACGAGATTTAAATACATATATATTATATAAGACTAGCGGTCCGCCCCGGCTTCACCCGTGGTACATATTTCGCAATAAAAAGTCTATGTCCTTTCTCGGGTATCAAAATCCATATCAAATTTCATGTAAATTGGTTCAGTAGTTTAGGCGTGATTGAGTAACAGACAGACAGACAGAGTTACTTTCGCATTTATAATATTAGTATGGATAAGGGTGCTTATCCAGCAATAATGTGCGAGAATGTGTAGCGAGGAATGTGTTTGTAAATAACCTATAGTATCGCTTCAAACTTTAAATGAAATGGTTTAAAATTTAAATTATAAAAACGAAAAGGTTTCTAACATCTAAACGTGCCTGTGTGCATCTTACGGACCCATTTATATTCAGTCGTATAGGTTGTAGGTTTCAAAATATGAAAAATAGTGTGTTATTTACATTTTTAGTTTTAGTTACATTTACAACTTTTTTTTCAGAAACTGTCCTCATTGGGATCGGGAGTTGCTCTTCAATAACAAGAAGAAAACATTTAAAAAAAAGACTGGTTGCACTCCGGGAGTGCCGGCAGAAGTGAAAATTTTGAGCATGTTTGATATTTTGGAATGGTATCCGTCTTCGCTTTTTCGATCAGGTCACGTGTCCTGACGCGAGTTTAAGATTTTATACCCATTACAGAAAAAGTGCTCAACGCCGTTAAAGAAGTTTTCACGTCAAAAATGGAATAATAATTAGAAAATTGGATCGGCCGCGGCGGTGGGATTCAGACCTTCGTCTTGGACTAGGTCAAGTTCGAATACTAATATTGTATCAGAACTTTACAGGCATTGAGACAAATAAATAATTACAGTTTCATTATGATTATTATCTGTACGTAATTTATAGAGAAGTTTCACAACTTTAACAGCCAATTTTGAGGTTAGGTTACCCACAGATAACACAATATTATACAAGTTTTACTCACCACGTCTGCGGAAGGCAGCTAACATGCTCATATAAATAGTTATTAACATAAGCTATATGCATCCACCACTTGGACCTACAGGCATCTGATTCGCTGACCACCGAGAGGTCCCAGAGGGGGCCGTCGCCTGCGTGTCTCATCCAGGTTGCTATGGTTGCCAGGATAAGGGCGTATGATGGGGTTAATCTGTAAATTTTAATCTATCGTTATATTGGTTATGACTGCAGAGATTCTACAGAATATCTATAGATACAGTAGACAGAACATGTATAAGATAAAGAATTAGTCCTTTCGACAATGCCAGTAGCATTTAAACATAATTTTGAATATTTATTTGATTCAAAAATGCTTTTAGAATATGAAACATCGTGCTGGACACGAAATATAGAAGCCATTACAATCCAATACTTCGAATATCAATAAATAAGCTGAATACTTAATTTAAGGTTAGATTTATTTAAAATTAACAACTGGAAGGGACGAAGGCAAATTGTAGGTAAATTACAAAATATCTCTCTAATCACCTTATCCATCTTAAAAATACTCCTTTAGGAAAGTCCCACCAGGATATATCATGTGTCTCAGAGTATATCAGAAAGTTGTAGACTAGAAGAAAACTGGACATCGCCAAGAACGTATAGGTTACTAGAGTTCCGTTGAAAACTATGTGCTTAATAGGATCGTCGTAGGACTGGAAAAGAAAATGTTGTAAATTAATTGCCAGAGTATATATGCTTTCAGAATTATACAGGGTTACTTGTAAAACACCAGCAACCTCGCAGGACAAGATAGCTTACATTATAAGTAACAACATTTGTTTTACGACTATTGATAATTTGTTAGATTTTATTTTCATACAAAAATAAATATAAAATATTCATTTAATTTTCCGTTTGAATATTATAAACTCTACGCGCATCCCAAAAATAACCTAAACAAGAAGCGAACGAGAGGGGAAAGGAGGCGTCGCGTCGTCGAGTACAACAAAAACTTTAAAAAAATCATTTAAAAATAATGTATTGCGTTATGCCAAAAGTCGTAGAACAAATGTTGTTACTTATGATGTTAGCTATCTTGTCCTGAGAGGTTGCTGGTGTTTTACAAGTAACCCTGTATAATTTAGCTGGGAGTCCATGTGAACATGAAAAGCATTTACCAATTATAAATATTGCTAAACTAAAGCATGCGTTCAGGATCAGGATAGTTTAGATAATTATCTTGAGATTGAAAAAAAAAATTCAGTTATTAATAAATATTTGAGAACCATCAAATCAAAACATTTTATCCTTGTTACCTCTGTTAGCTACTACAATCGAGAGTTTCGTCCAGGAAATTATTGGGCGTCTCATCAAAATAAAGCTACTCACGGAAAATTAACTTGATAGTAATCACTTGCAAAAATGGGCGATGGATCCTGAACTATTATTGATAGAATCAATGCAATTGCAATGAAAATTAAACTTATTAAATTGTATTATCATCGATCTTTGATAATTGTCCAAATTTTAATTATATCCAGGCCGTACCATTATAATAGTCCGATCAACATCGAGTCTAAAAGAGTCAATTATATGCAGACATACAGGTAAGGCTCATAAAGTATGTTTTTATACATGTCATGTCTTTAGACTATTTTGCTTTTTATAGTACTGTAGGTACAGTTTTAACAAGTTTTAACTATTGTTAGTTATCTCAGATTTTAATAATTCCGTGTGTATACAGGTTGTTGTAAAGTGTATCATATATTTATATTTTTATGAAAAAGAAGGAAACACTTACCTTTTCTATGAACAGGGGATTTGCATGGTAAGAATGTGCTAACACGAGAGCAGTGTGCGAAAATATAACAAAAATCATTGTTATTGATCTGAAAAATAAAAAAAAAAAACCTTACCTTTGATTCAACCGTATTTATAACCAAATTAAAATTAGTCTTTTCATAGTTATTTTGACTTATGAAAGGACAAGCCGTCCGCCCCGGCTTCGCCCGTGGTACATATTATTTCGCAATAAAAGGTAGCCTATGTTCTTAGTCAGGGTCTAAAGATTATCTGTGCCAAATTTCATCAAAATCGGTCCAGTAGTTTATGCGTGAATACCATACAAACCATCTTTATAATATTAGTATAGATTGAGTAAGAGACGTTCAAACACTTTTGTACTAATAAAAGTTAAATTAAATATAGTTATATACGTTAGTATTCATATACTTAGTTTCGTACCTCATACCATTAATCATTTTGAGTCTTTCTAATCTCGGTTCTGGACCAACTCCACTAGGCGCTATTAATTTTGCCCAATTTCTTTTCAAAGAAAATGCTAGAAGGATTTTGTTTTCTGCAAAAATATGAACATTTAAATCATAGAATTTAAGTAATGTTAAAAGTTTGCATACCACTTACTGATATAGACGAAGCAAGTGCCGTATGCTATAAATTTTGCAGTAACCGAAAACATTGTACACGTCAAATAGATAATTTTTTTTAGAAATTTTTAATGAATCGATAAATATATACGGCAGGATTCGAAAGTAAATTCTTTACAAAATAATAACTATGAGTCTTTTTTTGTAAATGGGTTGAAAATCATGAAAATTTAGACGACGTTGCCGAAAATATAATGAAGATAAGAATCACTTATAGATGAAAAGTTTAGGTTAAATATCAATATTTACTCATTTGCTTCATCTAAATCAATACGTGGTCAGCAATTTTAGCTATTAATATATTACCAGCTTTATTGTTTCGAGATTTAATAATGTCGTAACAGTTTCCGATAAAGTGCAACAAAATCAGCATCACGTACACAATAAAAACAGCTATATCACCCTTATCAATTACCCTCTTTTCGCCTTTCTTCTTACAATAGTGTAGTTTCGACAATTTTGCCTCTATCTTGTACTCATCCCATATAGTTTTATTGAAGCATCCCTCAAGGGTCGTGTTTAGGTCCACTGTTTTATTTGAGTTATGAGGTAGATAAGTTTTACAGGACTGTGTCACACATATGGCTCTGTGTAGCTGTGTATGATTATAATGCTTTTTGGTGTATGATGAATATTCCTGAAACAAGATTTTAAAAATGAAAGAGAAGAAATATGCACCGAGATGACTTAATAATCACAATATGATGATTCCTACGAGTATTATAAATAGGGCAAATTTAATAATAATCTACGAACCGTAAAACAATAACAATTTGAATTAATTATCTTCGTAAGAGGATACAGCGCTTCACATTTAGTTTTTATATAAATTAATAAATGAATATTTATATGCTATATACCACATTGCAATTATGAGGTTAAAAGTTAATGAATTATCATGAATTAGTTATTACGTATACAATTATATTTTATACTAATAATACAATTGGAATGTCTGTTTGTAATATTAAAATAAACGCTTTTTACTAAATGCATGTGTGGACTTTATAACGATTAGGAAAATATATACATTTAAAAGGCGTTAGTACACCTACGCATTCGTATGCGGACTATGCGGCTGCGAATCTCTGCGAAACTACTGCGTAGCGAAATATCTGCGGAACGTTAGTACACAGCAATGTTTTCGCAACTTTTTCGCAATGATATGCCATTGTAATTTTCTCCATGTTTGAAGTACCTACTCGTCAGTTTCCTTGCGATGTTGAATTTGGCATGCTCGTATAGTTTCAAACTTCCTATTTTTTATGAAGTTTAAGCCACAGTTTAAATCAATTAAATATTAATATCGTCAATTTTTTTTATGCACACTTTTGGGCATATAAATTAGGTACCTACTGAATAACATAATCTTGTTGGTACCACGGGCGAAGCCGGGGCGGACCACTAGTATTATTATGTAGATTAAACGCTCCAAATTGTTGCTTAAAATAAGTATTTTTCAAGTGTAACATTTCCTTAGATAAAATACTAGAAAAGCCAAGTTTACGCTAAGTTATATTATATCTTAATTACTATTATAAAGGCGAAAGTTTGTATGGATGTATGGATGTATGGATGTTTGTTACTCTTTCACGTAAAAACTACTGAACCGATTACAATGAAATTTAGCACACATATAGAGGGTAACTTGGATTAACACATAGGATAGGTTTTATCCCGGAAATCCCACGGGAACGGGAACTATTCGGGTTTTCCTTTGAAAACGCGGGCGAAGCCGCGGGCGGAAATCTAGTAGTAAATATAACTAAACACGTTCTAAGAAGTATTATGTTTTGTGTGACAATTATGTAAACTGGTTTTTACGTTAAAGTAATACATGACTTGGGCTCAAATTGCATACATTACATTATATATTAAACGAATTTATTAGATTAATATCATACTATGTGGTTTGGTAGTTTATATTTGAAAAACAATGAAAAAAGTTTTCGGCAATAAGTAACTTATAGAATATTTATACTTATTAAAAAAGGTAGTCTGTTTAGTATAAGAACGGATAGCCAGTTTTCTTATAACTCCTACAACAAAATACTTATTTATTTATTTATTTATTCTTCACTGTATAGGAAATACAAGATTAAGACGACACAAAATAAAAGATACAATCGGCATAAAGTGGGCGGCCTTATGGCTATAAGCCATTTCTTCCAGGCAACCGTCGGGTAGAGGATAAAAATATAATAACTTCGGTAGTGTGAGCCAATAATTAACATGAGTTATAAATATTTGAATAATAAAATATATAGTAACACATATACATAAATATTACGTATAGAATATAATAATCACATACATACATACATATACAAATATCATACCCATACTTACAGATACAAACAGCAATACGATAATTACATAAATACTACAATTAGAGGGAAAGGAAATAATCTTTCAGCATTTTCTTGAAAGAGTTTATTGTTTGAGCACAACGAATTCTCTCAGGTAGGTTGTTCCATAAACGGATTGCAGTGACAGTGAAGGAGGAGGTGTAATATTTAGTCGAGTGTATAGGGAAACTAAGCAAAAGATTGTTGGAAGATCTAAGAGAGTAGGTATCAGTTGTAAGGAAGTTAAAATTAGATTTTAAGTAGGAAGGGGAATTAGGACAGAAACTATATACTTCAAAATTCTCTTGCCTCTTTATGCCTCTAGTTACCAAAATGTAAATGCTATACAAATAATATTATTTTTTATTATTCCCACAGAACTATATGTGCTTAATCCGCTTGTTTCCTATAGTATAAAATTAATATAATCTAATTTTTTGCAATGATTCGACAAAATTGCTAATAACATACCTTCAAATCAAATGCGAAATTCCCACTAAAATTCACATCATGTAAGGCGCTGTTTTTGCTGCTAATATATTCGTTTGTTCATAAACAATAAGTACAAATGTCTATAGTTACACAATAATAAAGTTTAATCAAGTTTTAACCTGCAGTTTAACGGTCCCGACTTGACCCGATATGGCAAACAAGTCAATTAAAATCTATTATATTTAAATATAATATAATTATTGTTATGTACCGCGTTGTCTTTATCTACGTAAGATGTATAAATTGTGATAAAATGTTTTAAATTGCATTAGTTTGTGGTCGCGCCAATATAAAAAATATACGTAAATATATTCTCGATATGAAAGTGGACTGTATTCAGATCTACGTGGTGTTAGCAAAGAGGGATAGACAGGATACACACGGCACGTACCTCGTCGGAGGGAGTAGCGTCCAGAACACACGCGCCGCCACGCGGTCAGGGTCCTCCAGCTCGCGGCGGGCACGAACGGCGTCCAGTCCCACACTCCACACAAACACACACGCGGCGGTGAGCGCGACCAAGGGCCGGGGCACGGGATACCCCGGTGGTGTTACAAGGGCACAATGCCTGATGATCTAGAGAGCCTCGTGGAAGCTCTCCGGCGGTGGCCGAGTCCCGAACCTCGCGAAGGAACGGAGCGAACCCGACTGCCAGCAGCGACACGAACGTCGCGTTCACGTCTTAGGGTGCACTCACACACATCAGTCACCGTCACGGCACGTCACCGGACAGGATTAAAAAAAAATATGTATCAATAGTTCTAGTATGACTCTGTTCCCACACGACAGTCGCCGGCACGAAATCTATCAGTGACGTCACCGGTCAGGCACGTCAAATAATCTTTCCATACATGTATCATACTTTTATCCCCACTCACCCGGTGCCGTCACGTCTCAGTTCAGTCAGCGTCGTGCTACCGTCAATTGCTACATGTTCTCTAGCGTGAAACACGTCTAATCACTGACTAACCTGATGTATGTGTTCAATGATTCAGTCAAACCGGCGACGTGACTGACGGACAACATGACGGTGACTGGTGTTTGTGGATACGTACACAAACCGTCACCGATCAGTCATCGGTGACTTGACGGTGACTGATGTGTGTGAGTGCACCCTTATTGGACGTGTCACGTGGTTAGTGACCACGCGATGATTGGTTGTGCTCGTATGTAGGGAAGGATGAAGGAACACACCACAAATAATAAACGTTTAATTTCTACATTTACTATTTTAATTATATTGGCGTTACCATATCCACCCGCCCTAAATGGGTCACCATTTAAAACCAATCATAAGATACAGCGAAAAACTATGATATCTAGGATCGCATAATGCGCGCGGGTTGATGAAAGTCCTAAGAGCCACGGCGGTAATATAAATAACAAGTTCTGTCAGTTCCTCTTCCCCCCGGACCTCTACGCGGAGTAGACGTGCGTAATAATTAGTGCCAGTTTTTTTCAAAATTCACAAAAATAGTTAATTCACAATAATTGAAGTAAAAAAATAGGAGTGCATAAGTTTGTAGAAGTTATTTTCGTGCTAACTGAACGATCTCTTCTGTGGCTGAACGCCTGGTACGTGGTGATCCCCACTTGCCCTTCTTCACTTCGCGCCCCGCCCACTGTTGCCTGCGCGAGCGCCGCCCTCAACGGTATCCTGCCAATTACATCCGCCCCGCTGCTTGACGGCTTACCACTGGTGAGTGGGAACTACGAATAACATCCTTTGAATCCTGTGCGCCTGGTACCGGTGAGTCTACTAACTACATCAACACTATCGTCAACATGCAACGTACGCCGCCTAAAACTTCAGATGGCGCAGTGAGCGCAATGTCCGCGTCGGTTCCACGATCTAAGCGCCAGCGGCCTAGCAACTCTCCAGTGCAACACCTCGATAAACAAGATGAAATGATTTCAATGATTGCTCAAGTTCTCAGCGAAATTACGGAGATACGCAAGACAAACACAGAATTAAAAACATCCCTGGAATTTTTATCACACCAATATGACGACTTATCGATTAAATTCAAAACTTTAGAAAACGAGCATAAATCGGATCGCGCTCACATAAAATTACTCGAATCTAAAATCGAAAGTTTTCAGCGTAACTCACGCCTTACTTGTGTAGAGATACGTAATGTCCCGATAAATGAAAAAGAGAACAAAACTGATCTACTTCAAATGGTACAGACTCTAAATAACAACATTCTATGCAAAATCGATCCTTGTCAAATCCGTGATATCTATCGCTCAAGAACTAAATCTGAAACAAAGCCTATTATTCTCGAATTTACCAATGTATTAATCCGCGACCAATTTCTTATGTCCGTGAAAAAATATAACAAGAGCAATAGTAGCAACAGAATAAATTCATCACTCCTTGGAATTTCGGGATCTAAAACACAAGTTTATATTTCCGAAAGTTTGATCCCGCAAACAAAAAGATTATTTATGAAAACCAAAGAAATATCTAAACAAAAAGGCTTTAAATATTGTTGGACTTCACATGGATACATCTACCTAAGACAAAAAGACGGTAGCCCCCTAATTCGCATAAATACCGAAGAAGATTTACTGAAAATAAATGAAGATTGACTATTTTTAGTTATTAACTTGTGTTACTCGTCAAAATTATTACACAGACAAAATTTTGTACTTGAATCTATATGTAAAAACTTCAAATACGTTAGAATTATTAATATTTATATGTACTTTCAAATTATTTTGTATAAGATATGTTTTGCCAATATAAATATTTTTAAAATAAAGAATGTTTTATATACCATAATTCGAATAATGTTGGATATTTTTAGCTTTGATTTAAACTTATGTTACTTGTATAATATGTTAAAATACTACAATAAGTACACAAAAACCAAATTACACTACTCATTACACTACTACACATTTACCCTGGTTCCACCCCTTATTCATACACTAATGTGCGGTTTACTTTCAATAACGTTTTCAATCAGAAAAAAAATAATCAGTTTATGCTACCCAAG
>CAJQZN010034581.1:0-32225 GCA_907164685.1 Colias eurytheme | reverse complement strand
AAAGCATACGTTTACTATTAAATGTTATATTCATATAATAATTACATAATACTCAACCTTTTGAACCGCCACATCGACAAAATTAAACGTGACTTCAACAATGAGCTTCCAACAATGTTATCTGAGTAATTGATGAATGTGCCACAGGACATGTTTGTTATTGTTTTTCGGTGGCATTTAACATTTGTTTTGTTGAAGCTTTTATGTTAATCCGTGTTTTTGGGAAAATTTATAAATTTCTCTAAATAATTGAAATATTTAGGTTTAAAGACTTTATTACTCATAAGAACAATTTGTTCACTTAAAATGAGTTACATGCTATCTTAAATTAAATTAACTTATAATATATATATATTAAATTAAATATTTGACATTCTAAATTTAATCAAAAACAGAAAGTAGAGCTTTTGCATATTTTGATAATAATACATTTTCAGTGTCCGAATGTATTTAAATAGTCACATTGTTACTTGGATTGTACATATTCATAAAACTCGCGATCTCATACCAGTACTTTCAATATTTTATACGAGCCTTGCCTTGCCTTCAGGTAAATCGGTCAACCAACATGTAATCATATAACTTGTGTAATGGTCATTTAAAAGTATCGTGAGTGCCGCGACCCGCAAATTAAAAACGCGATAAAAATTACCTCTCTACCTTTTATAGACACATTTCCATCCGCCTTTCACTGTAGAGGAAATAGGGTTTCCGTTCCATTATCCACGACGTCTTGCAGAGTGATTCTTCTAGCTTGTAAAAAGGACGTGTTTCTTACAATTATTTTTATTTTTTATTCATGACAAAAGCGAGTGAAATCGACAGATGAAATGAGACAAACACCAACACATCATTTTGGATAAATATTGAGTACTAAAATGAGATGTTGATCTTAGTACCATGGACGGTAGAAGGGATTTAGGGCTTAGAAAATATATTTAATAGAAAACGTCATGTTTGATTGATGGACTGACTACATTATTAACGCCGACCCGACGGTTGTATATTTCATGTAATTATTGCATGAAATTTGGGCCATAGGTCTGTACAACACAACCGCTTAGTAGCGATTTTACAAAATTAATGGCCATAATATATCATTCTTAATTCCCCAAGCTAGCAAACAATATTTTTATTTTTTAATTTATATTTTTACTTCATTTGGTTTTTAAGAAATTTTAGTTCTATATGCGATTGTTAATACTGGACTTTATTTAAAGATCTAATTGTATCTACTAAATCCATGGACGTATAAAAAAAGACGGACGCCGTATTACGAACAAACAACGTGAAGCCACCATAGTAAGCTAGCGATCGCGTAAAGACAATAAACACGCACACACTCTCACCATAGTAAGTTAGTCGGCCGCCATTACGTCGTGAACTACCGACTGATTAACTGCGTCACTGTTTCACAAAAAATATTTAAAATGCCGTCTTGCGTGGTTAAATGGTGTCGCAACAGTACAATTTTAAATAACAAAACACAAGTGATTACATTCCACAGGGAAGCAAGTTATTTCTTTTATGTTTTAATGACAAAATTATTACGGCAAAATTTATAGAAAAAAATACAGCCACCATTGTCATCAACACAGCTGTTGCCATGGCAACATGGCACACACGCATGGATGTTTCGCCGCCATTACTAGGCTTCACTCAATATTTAGGCGATATACCGTCCGTCTTTTTTTATACGTCCATGACTAAATCGTTATAAATTCCATGCAAAAATGGAGTTAATATGAGAAAATTTTATATGGTTAGGGAGCCAGGTGCAAATTTGGTTAACTATTTCCTCTCAAGAGATAATTCGTCAGACGCATGAGAGTATAGTATTATAAAGCCTCGTGAACGTCAGCTGGCGCTCGGTTGGGGGGGTGAGCGGTTGTAGCCTCCCACGCACATAGGAAAAAAAATACATTCATTCATTCATTTCCTCTCAGCTAAAAATTTGTCAAATTGTAGCTAACCCAATATCTCAACGAAAAAAAATAGTCAGCTGGTTACAACATGGTGTATTATACGTCAGCTGGTGTCTCGAACATGAAAGTTAAATTTAAAGAAAAATTTATTTTCCGTTATTTCCTCTCAAACAAAAATTTACCTGATGATAGCTTATATGTAACTGTGGATAAATATATATGTCAGCTGGCTGTATCTTGGTGGAAAAACCGTCAGCTGATACGGGAGGCTACAACCACTCTTCCCCCCAACCGAGCTCCAGCTGACGTTCACGAGGCTTCATAATACTATACTTTGATGCATTTTACTAATTACCGCTTGAGAGGAACTTGGTCATAAAATCTGCTGCTGGCTCCCGGACCAATACTATAAGCCTTTCATCGACAGTCCTTCGTTCTTTCATACTCAATATAAATATTTCATAGATAATCCACATACCATTCTCGATATCGATAGAAAATTCCTTTCAAATTAATGAATATAGACCGGCAGATTAGAATACAGATTAAGGCATTATTGGTAGTATGAAAACGAGTTTTTGCATGCGGCTTTCACTAAACTATATAAAAATTAACTTGTCCAATTTTGCTTAATGATGTCTTCAACGTAATATATCAAACAATAATACCCTTCAATCAAGATATCACGCAATACGCTAACCTCTGTTTTAATGGTGAAAGCGAAACAAGAAAAATAATGAGTTTCCGATAAAACGTTTTCATGTATTTTCGTGTATTCTTTGACAAGAAAGTCACGCTTCTATTGAGGAAATTACTAATCACTAGACAAACATGGATGATAAGGCTAACGTATTTTCTATATAGTTGTTTCTAATCATAGTTTCTCGTCTAGCTCTATATAAAGTTATTTTATGTAAGTCTTAATTTTATTTTGCAATATCACAGTAAAAATAAATGGTAAAATAACTAGATTTGATTTATTATTTAAACGGTTGATTTTGATATTATATACAAGCACACAGATACCTACTAAAAATATATAAAACCTTTGTAATATTTTGTACAGTCTCCAAAAATAACTTTATATAGTAAGCTCACTAAACCGATAATAAAAGTTTGCTAAAAGTCCTTAAAAAGCGACCCTCACTTTGTGAACGATTTATTTCCATTTCAGCCTAGCCGCATGTAATTTTTCAGGGCATATTATTGATATTGGGAGATTTTCATATAAGTTGATATACATATTTTGTGCATAGTGCATTCATAGGTCATTTTTTGTGAAACTATGCTGCAAAAGACTCGTCTTTTTCTTTCTTTTCTATGTTTGATATCTCTTTATTTTTAAAATTCCATTGTCTGGAGTCCCTACGAGAAAAAATATGTCCTTATGTTGGAGCAGGTCCAAAAGAAGTTCTTAAGGTACTTGTATGCGAGAAGTTTTAATTATTACCCATATCTGTATCCCACAAAATTCTTGCTGGGTAGTTTGGGTTATAACTCGCTGGAACTTCGTAGAAGTCTATCAACTGTTAAATTTGCTCTTAACGTTTTATACAATAAAATAGATTCTAATGATTTAGTAGAAATGCTCTTACGGCTTAATGTGCCTGACAATTATACACGGGCTCGTAGCCACCGACTGTTAGCTGCTTGGCGCACACGCATGGTTCAACGCCAGCAGTCTCCGGTGCCTCGCATGCTTTCACTGCTGAACTCATTCCTCAATTCTGCACCAGTATATGATTTGTTTGTGTCAGGGATGGGAATGATAGGTGAAGAATGTAAGAGGTACCTAGAACTAAGAACATAGTGATAAGTTTAGAATTAAGTTTAATATATGTATATGGTTTGGCGTATGCCGTAAATAAATAAATAAATAAATAAAAAATTAAAATGAAGATTCAAACAGAAAGATAAAAACGTATAGATAAATAAATACACTCTATGTAATTTCCGTTAAGGAGCTATTACGGTATTTTGCGTTTTGAAATCATATTGACGGTGACAAAGAATAAATTCAATTTCTTATCTAATAAAAAGATCCATCTTTTCAGTATTTCTTGTATTATCATGATATATATTTCAGGTGTAAAGTTAGTTACACTTATGATTAATTATTTTATAAGTATACATATTTATACATCCACATAGTATGTAGTATCAATTAGAAAGAAATATTAGTAAATTTTGGTATTTACAAGTTATGGTATTTTATTTCCTTTTCCATTTGTTAAACAGTATTATTGGTACTAGATCAATTGAAGTACCCCATTTTCAAAGAACAAATTATAAATTAATGAATCGTTAAAAAGGATTGTAAGAGTTATTATTAACAGAGTTCACCTACTTTCTTAGATTCTTTACATTCATTTTTATTTTACTTTGTAATAGCATTGGAAATGGAAATTTATATTACTTTATTATAGCTTAATTAAAGAATGTCTGAAACAGTTAACTAGGTGCGATGTTTAAGAATTCTGAAGTAGGTGATTTTATGCCAGGTTCTTCTATTGAAGTTCAATAAGCAGAATAATTATCATGTTCATAAATAAAACATTTACAATGTATTTTTCCTTTCTTCTTCCCTTTTTTTTCCCAATATTTTATAGAGGATTACTTAATATAATCCCGAATTATCGATTACTACTTGATTTGCTGCTATTTATCAAGGAGGTAGCTTAAGGATAGGAAACGTCAGTTAAGAACCAGTTTTTGGGAAATGGTTGGATTTAAGAGTACTTAAGGGCCCTCGTAACTTTTTCAAGCGAATAGTCACGTAAAATCTTGTATATATTTATAGACTCAGTGATTGGCAACTGTTTTGACAACATTTATAGTAAACCGACCGAAAGTATCGACTGTAGTTTTTCAAATAGGTATATTTATTTTTGTTAAACATAGCCAATGATAAATAGCAAATTATTTGAATGTTACTCTATATAGTTCATCGCTAACTTCTACGTACTGTTTAATGCTAATCGAAATAGTAGCAAGTGGCATTTGACATATTACCTATGTCTTTTTAGAAGTGCCTTTCCTCCATAAAGGGTTTTAAATTCTCTATATCCTTACACAATTTATAATAACATCGATATGCCTTACAAACTTACAACTCACATTAGAATACAAACCGTTTATGTACAATGAAATATTATTCAAATATAGTAAACAATTTGTTTGAGATCTCCTTCCACATGCATGTGGACTAACATAAGAAAATTGAAACGAGAATGACCACTAAGGTGGTAGTATATTATCTGTTATACTTTTTTGCATTTTTTCCATATTTGTAAAAAGGTGATAAAGGCAATTTGTATGAAAATTAACACCAATTGAATATTTATTATAGCGCTGACCACTTATAATCAGGTTACCTGCCCTTTGCTTTCTCTTCAAAAAAAATATTCCGTACAAGAATAATTGAGACAGAAGTTTCGTGTAAACATGAATCTTTATTACGAAGTAACACCGTTTTTATTAATCACAGTGATTTTCAGTAAAGTAAAACCAATTTGAACGAAAAATTTCGCAGCGACTTTTAAAGGGGAAAGCTTAATCGGTTTTTATTGCGACCGTCCTCTCACGTTTAACATAACGTTCAATAATTACTCCCTGCTTTAAATTTCAATACTTTAAAATTAAAATTCGGATATATTCTCATAGTAAACTTATGTTTACAGAACCTGCGTCGTCAAACAATGAATCTCTTCATACTGAGCTTCCACATTATTTGACGAAGTACCCATTACCGAAATATTATTTTCCAGTGTTTACTGTTATCTATCTCTTGTTTGTAAACCAAGATTAAGGGTAAACATCACCATGTAGAGTTATATCGCTAATACTACCACGTATCTATTTTCACGGACAAAAATATATCTTCGCAGCTGGCGACCGCGGCTAAGTCCACGATAGATGAGATTTTTTGTATGTAACCACACCCATTATTTTTCCGTCTCAATGATTAGTCACAACACAGAGACAAAATTTTCCCCTTTTACGTTCGTTTTATGAAACGTGGTTACAGGAAAAATGTATCAAAAAATATGATAATACTAAACTGAAAAATAAATTTAACAATATGTTTACAGTACAAGTAATGATAACAAACATATTTAATTATAATGTAATGTAACAAGGGGAACTTACCGTGATGTTAAAAATATTATTGTAAAACAGTTAAGGATTCAACGACCTCCTTGACTGTAAATAACTTTTTATAAGACTCACAGCGGCTTAATCATAAGCAAACAAAGAGATTTTTATTTAATAATGCCAATTCCCAGAACTGGCTGAGCCGTAACACAGCCGTAAGCAAACGACAGTAATAATATGAAAAAAAGTATTGTTTTCTTTCTATACAAACTCACCGAATACCCCGAAATCTAATAGCCAGCTTAATTGAATTTCACTTGATTAATTGGTCCTTCGGCATTTGATGATATTCGTTCCATTTCGATTTCGATTATACAAATAAATTGGTTCGTATTTTGTTTTTTGATGTTTTACAGAGCCCGATTGTAATTGTTTCTAGACGAAGAATCACAAGATGGTATCTTATTTAAATATAGCCATTTCGAAGAATTATAAGTCGAAGTAAAACAAGTGTGTACAATTTAATGCCATTGTATCTTTTTTTAATTGCAATTGTTATTTAGTATCTTTAGAATGATATTTACTCATTGATGTAAAAATATTCCTGTATTCAACCGCGGCTTTGCCCGCTTTGTTTAAAATTAAACTTATTTCAATTATGCACTAAAATCGACAGTTATCTTCAATGCAATATTACATTGTATATTTACTAAATTGTATAAACAACGTAAGTAACGTTGATAATGCTTCTAAGAACAAGTAATAACATTAGCTACGCTCAAAAAATGCAAAGGCGAGCTTTCCGCAAACCAACATCAAATTCATTATGAGAGATATTTATTAAAAGAGTAAATTAATTTATCCTTCCAAGAGAGCTCAAGATTTTATCTCTAATCTCGTGAAAGTCGAGAAAGCACTTTGAAAGCGAAAAACATTGAAGATTTTAGTAGTATTTGGTAGTAAATTTAGAAAATGTTCGCTGCGGGTGCAATCGACGTTGCATCTAGATAATTTAACTATATCGTATGTATGAGAGTAGAGAAACCAATATTGTAACTTTATGTATGAAATTGGATTTCTTATATCAGTTACTATCTGTTAATAAATGCAATTAGTTCACCTGTAAAGCACCAAATTAATAAGAATGTCTAGATTTGTTCATATAATTTCTGTTTTTATGACAAACAGTTTACTGCTTCGCTCCCAAAGGAAAATAGAGAAAGTAAATTTTAAGAATACTTTTTAGTTAAATGAACACTCATTTCAGGCTACTTAAATGTGGACAAAAAAAACAGTGTATTCTTTTGTAACCGATAAAACTTTCAATTTTTTTATGTTTTTAATTGAAATATAAAAGAGATAATCTAATGCAGTTCAGTTCATATAGTTAGAATTAAATGAAATAAATAAGTTAACAATCTATTGCGTTTGTTACAGCTCTGTAAAATATTTCTAAATTGGCAATTACGTGCTAATCCAATCTGAAACAAAATAATAGTTGTTAGCGCTAATTAAAGGCGAGTGTTGATTGGCTTAAATTATATTTATATAACTAAGTTTAGTCTAGTCTCCCACGACCGACACTATATTAAAGCAAAATTGCTTTATAATAATTTGTGAGTCTATTTAGATTGCTTGTCTTAACATTAAATAAAGTTCATTAAGGATGTTTATTTTCGAAATTTTTAGAAAGATTTTTCTTTTTCAATTAACGAACTCAATACAACAAATTATGTCAAAGCATAAATTAATTAATTTCCACACTTTATTTCCTTACCTTTTGAAGTATTATCGTGACCCTGTTTTATACAGTAATATCACGTTTGAGCGATAAGGTATTCGCAGAAGATTAAGCATTAATGACGTATTTCATTATTTGAGATCTCGTTCCTTCCCCTATTTAAAGTCTTTCAATTAAAGGGACCCACTTTAAAGCCTCTTTCAGTAAATTCTGATTGAAATTTACCTACTTAATAAGAATTCATTTCTATAATTGGGAACATATCCTGTAATCTTGCTCATTATACCAATTTACTTTAAAGCACATCTTGTTTGATTTACCTATATTAATAACTTACACTAACAGCTTTTATCATAAGAAAATAAGCAAATCGTTGACATGATGATTACGATACATAATGCTAGATAGCGTATCCTGGCCAACCTTTCCAGGAATCGGGCCATAATGTGGCATCCACCATCAATCAGCAGTGCTTACGTAGGTACATAATAGGAAACGAGAAAGGGGCCAAAGAATGCCTAAAAGTCACAACAATAATGAAATGTGACAGCACCCGCGTCACCTGATACATACCATACATACCAGCATTCTTACACATTCTTATTTCTAATCGATAACGGCACCTCCATCTAAACGTTCCATTATTAATTCGTTTGAAGCCTAAATTCCGCGCTCCGTTACTTGTTCGCGTCACAACCGAAGCTTAATCGATTTATAATTGAAGCACGGAATTTCCCTAGCCTAAACTGAAAACTGACGTAAACAACAACACCAACTGACAAGTTGGATATTAGGTTGAGCCACCTATTTTTCATTATTTTCAAGAACACGCTCGTTTTAATACAGTCTATGAAGTTGTGGGTCCTTCTCTCGAGAACATCACTTAATTATCAAAGAAATTACCTACTGCTTAAATAATTTATAGTTCAACTTAAACATTTTGAGTAGGTCTACTTCTTATATCTATATTGAGAATTATAGCCACAAAATTTCTTATAATCCAGCGTGAAATCTCTGAAAGTCACCTATCTATTAACCTCGGGAAACTTGGAACGATTTTGAAGTATTTTTCACAAAAAATCCTTTAAAAATGACCCTTTTATATCTTTGAACTGTTCTTTGAATCTACGTCAATATACTCTCATAGTTTTAAGATACGGGTCTTAATACAATCAATGGTTCTCGTAGCTGATGAAGCAATTTAGTTTGATTTGTCAAAGGCGTACTTCATGCTTCTTTACGGGAGCATTTTGATTAATTTAATGTTTGAGTCTTCAGATAACTTTTATTCAATGTTCATTTATTTCAATAAATGTTTTAGACATCGATTATATAACAATATAGTAAGTTGCATTACAAAATATTACTATGTCGAGACAACTAACTGAATGAAAAAAGAATGAAAAAAAATTCCAATGAATAATTCAATCCGCGAAGCGGTCAGCCACTTCCTGAATCTCCTAAATTCCTTCCGCAATCATATTATTATTTTATCTATAAACGTTTTTCCTTATTTTCCGTTTAAATAAAGAAGAATTTATATAAAATTCGAGTACTGAGTTATAAACTGTGTCGAATATATTCCTAAAAAATATTTAAAAAATCCTTATCCTTATCCTATTTTATTTATCAAAGATTGTCAAGCCTTCAAACCGTATCAATATACGGTATTGCTTATATATACGGCTTGCTTATAGACTGATATAATTCCCTTACCTTTACGAACTTCTTTAAAATATCGAAATGTGCAAAAACGTGATAATCGTAGTTTCATCGCATTATGTAATTCGATGCTCAGTGACCCGGCATAATTTAATGGTTTGGGTATATGTTATATATTTTCCAATTTTTATTTCAGATGAAACGATTCATGCGAAGATGGTTATTATAGCATATTAATATTTTGTCGTAGAAGGGTTGCTGCTTCTGTTCATTAATCTTCCGTTCAATAACGATTTTTTGCTAAAACACATTCAATTTCTAGTAACAGATTTACTACATGAAGAAACTATGACTCTTGGCAAAATTTTTTGTAAGTATTAAAAGACCAAGCTTAGTATATTTCAACTTTATCAGCTACTTAAAATTCCTTTAAGAGAAAGCAATAGTCACATTGAACAGTTTATTCCTGTTAAATTATATCCACAATTTATAATGTCAATCAATTAAATGGACCCACGTCTTACAATTCACAAGATTGGGAGAATATGTTGATTTATGTAGTTCTCTTTGTGCACAAACTTACCTGGAATACCCAATCGCATATTAAAGTGTTCGAGGTAACAAATTTGAATAGTGTCGAATTAATAAATTCAGGAAATTTTCTTTGAAGTTGTACAAATCTATTTTCTAGGACATTGCTTTCACAAGAGAGCAATTCTTTTTACTTCTACAAACTTTCGCACGTGCTGTGCACGTCTATAAGTTATTATCAGTCTTAGACAAAGTCATTGCGATACTCTCAATGTTTCAGGACCTTAAAATGCTGAACAATGTAGATACATAAAGAAAATGTTTATATCCCGCTTTGCTTAAATTTAAAAATTTGTTATATACACTGGAGTAAATATAATAATTTAACATGCAGTTTAACAACAGTTAGTTATGAAGAATGGATAAGGAATCTCAGGAACTACTTGTCCGAGTTGAAAAATTATTTCGGTGTTAGATAGCCCATTCATCGAGGAAGGCTATATATATATCATCACGCTAAGACCAACAGGAGCGGAGCCACGCGGATGAAACTGCGGAGCGCAGCTAGTATCAGATAAAACTTCAGCTACATAATAATATGATATCTTGTTATTTTATGCGTGGCTGTCTAACTTTAGCTACTACATTGAAACTGAATACGGGCGAGAAGTAGTCTGGTGCTTGTTACGAATCTAACTCACTAAATGTAATAAGCAATGTTTCGCATAGTGGTGCTATATTTCAATTTACAACAGAAAATCAAAAGTTGAGAGAAAATGCAATTAAAACAACGCGCAGCAAGACGCGCGTCAGCGCAAAGTTATATAAATGTGTTACAGTAATATTACCGTTTAAGTAATATTCAACAACGTCAAAAGGCTCTCTGACTATTCTAATTAACGCAGAAATAGTGGAACACAGTGCTTTATTATGCTAAAACTGTTATATTGGTGTTGAAGCTTGATGAAATTATAATTTAAAATCTGTTACAACAATTGTACTATTATTTTTTTATAATAGTTTAAATTAATTAATGAAGTTGCAATAATTTTCAATCACTTATTAAGATAAGTTATACTCTATATTATATCATTAAAATTTTTTATTAACCTCTTTAACGCTTTTGCTAAAAAACTAATCAACTCCTATCTGTCAAACTACCATATTATTTTTAAGAAAATTTTAAAAAATATTTTTAATGATACCCAGGACTGCCGTCATCCCCATTTCATTTATGTTTTTCAGTGTGTCACAGAATACGGAATGAATATTTTATTAATTTTTTCTTTGTTGCTGTTTGCTGTTTGTTAAATTTTATTGATTGACTGATCTTTTGCAGTATTAATTTTTTATACTCTATGTATAAGCTTATTTTGTGTTATTCAACAATTAAGTGCAAACTAAATAATATGTCGATATTATTTTTTATTTACGTATAGCATTTTTATCTTAGTTTTTCATGCTTTGTTGTGAAATAAAATATACCCAGACTCAAGACCTAGCTTTTGCATTATTCAGGTAATATATCACTCACTTACATTGAGGGACATAGCAACATTAAGATTTAATAAGGAGGGAGCTGGGAGGATCATAATATAACTTCTCGCCTTGTTAAGATCTACACATAAGTACTTTTATTATTCTTTTCCCAAAAAAAAACTAAAGAGCAAAGAAATGGTTATAATTTGACAAAATTTAAATCTGACCAACCGGAAGGCACAATTTTTTAAATTCAAAGAAAATCATAAAAATCCGTTCATCTAATCGCTCATCAAATTGTCTAAATGGGTCTTAGTATTTTTAAACTATTTTAGTAGATTTACAAAGCCCCCTTTTACTGGAATAAATATTATTTTAGATCGTACGACGTTCGTCGAGTCATCTAGTAACGCAATTAATTAATTTACGTGTCCTGTTTGTTGTTGTTTTTCTTTTTTGGGTCAAATTTTAATTGAAATTTCTCCCTTGTTTTGTTGATAGATTGATCTATTTTATATATAATATGTTAAGCTCTTGATAAGCTCTTTAAATTAAAAGTATACATTATTTATTGTATTGAGTTAAATATAATTGCTTACACGTGACATTATTTGTACTATCAACATACCACCGCTCATTTTATGTTAATTAAATATTTAGTCTAGTTATGCTACAACTACGATTTTATTATGGAGGAATATGACAGGTATACCTACACTCCTTTACCTATGCACTCCTTAGTTCATATGTTTTAGTATTGTTAAGCTTTATAAGTGCATGTAAAATAATAAGTATTATGTAGTAACCTTAAAACATTCTCTTTATTTCATATACGCCGTCGTTCCCTCTGGGAGTCCCCACTGGTTAGCTAGTTCCGCACTTAGACGCGTCATAAATTTTTTGTGTTCACGACATGATAATATGTTCTCATTAAAACTTGGTAACATTTTATTATTTGTAGAAGTACAATAGCTATTTAATGCATCTCTTGTAGTTAGTAACATTTTTTAAATTCTATTTAAAAACCATATTTTAGTACTAGTCAATCCGGGAAGAAGAACAAGGCCTTTTTAATTAGTATGTAATTGAATTTGAAATCGTCTTAAATATATAGATATAAAACTCAAAGGTGACTGATATAGTGATCTATCAACGCACAGCCCAAACCACTGGACGTATCGGGCTGAAATTTGGCATGCAGGTAGATGTTAGAAATCTGCTAAGAAAGGATTTCCCGAAATTCTTGCGGGAACGGGGAAAAACGGGGATGCACGTACAAAGTCGTGGGCGGAAGCTAGTTTATAAAATAATCTATAGGTAAGCGAATAAAAATGCTATCATAAAAAAAGTTTATATTTGCTGACTCGTATTTTAATTTCACATTGTTATCTTATGCTTTTATGTATGTAGAGTAAAGAATAAACAAATAATAAAGATTCAACGTTGGATGAGTAGGATGTAAATATTTGACGTTCCTCTGTGTTATATATAAAGGTAAAACAAAGGCAAAACAAGCAAGCGAGTAAAAAAGACATTGATTAATATTAAATCCGTGAACATATAAAAGAAACTTTGGCCTCGTTCTCTTTTTGTTTGATACGATAACACACGTAAAAAGGATTAAATTCAAAATGTAAAAAACATGTTTTGCATGTTTGTACAGATGAAATAATAATGTTTTTTTTAAAATGTCGATTAACCTAATCATTAAAAGAAAAGCAAGTTTTGATTTTATTTTCACAGAAATTTGAGTTATGTCTTGTAATTTCATTTATAAAATATGAGACATCGAGCAAGGAAATGCTTTTGCTACGCTAACTGACCACTACGTTACAACTCTAAGTAACGTTAGTCATGATTTTTTTTAGTTTATATCTTGAATTCCGTTTTATCAATTCTAAAGATTGTATTTGTACAGTGAAAGCTGAACAAAACTTTGAATTTTGTTAATTTAAGAATCAAAACTTTTGCATGTAACTATCACGTTATATCAATCTTGAAAATAAAACAATATGAAGAAAAATATTTCCACGTGATTTATTATTTCAGTTACGAGATTAACAAATAGAAAAAAATGAGGAATTCGATTTGTAGAATCTAAATCAAAAAGAAATTACATTTAAATCTGTACAGAGGTGATCTTGATGCAAATGTAATCAACGACGAAGCGAATGAACTTATAAATAAGTAAAAGTAATACTACACCTAGCTGAATCCTATTAAAATCAGTTTTGAATCCGTTCCTTTACTAAAACAATTTTCTAAAGTAAATTTGTAATATGAGATTGGCAGAAAAATCTTTTACGCCTCTTATTTATTGTCCTTCAAGAATGAAAGATCGGATGACTTGAACCACATTGGGGTCTTCTAATCAAATTGAAGACTTTGACCTATAGACGTTGAAAATGGAGTTATTTGGCTGATAGTTTAAAGTCTATTTATTTATTTATTTATTTAACCCTTTAATAATTGTACAGATAGGAAACCTTAGAACTACTTACATATAGAACAGAGTACAATTATTTTAGCGGCCTTATCACTTAATAGTGATCTCTTCCAGGCAACCACGGATTCTTGTCTATCTTGATTTTCTTTAGTAAATTTAAATTAGAAGTGTTTCATTTTTAGTTTTTATTCATAACTAGCTTTCCGCCCGCGGCTTCGCCCGCGTTTTCAAAGAAAAACCCGTTCCCGTAGGATTTCCGGGATAAAACCTATCCTATGTCCTTTCTCGGGTATCAAAATATCTCTATACCAAATTTCATGCAAATTGGTTCAGTAGTTGAGGCGTGATTGAGTAACAGACAGACAGACAGAGTTACTTTCGCATTTATAATATTAGTATGGATTAATTAGAGCCGACACATACGACACATATAAATAGTATTAAACGATAGTAATGGAAAGGTCCTCTATGTCGGTACTTAACGTGCAAACGTGATAGATATAAACTCTACATTTTAAGACAAGTAAAGCTCTTCTTAGAATATAAAGCACAATGATTTTTATTCGTAGTATTTTCGGAATACAGAATTAGTATTATTTAAATATTATTAAACTGCGTAGCGTCCATTTTGAAAACTGTAAAAACAACTTCATATCATTTAAGCTTATCAATCCAACCAAATAAAATATTGAATAAAATTTGCGCAAAATACTCTTAATATAATTTGTCTCATTAAATAATAAATTGAAATGGACATCAGTTAAGTACATACAGCACAGTGAAGTGAGCGATTGGTGAATTATCCTCGCGCCCGCAAATTGATAATGAAGCACGCAATATTTTCATTTTGTTTGCATAATTTACTTACTTTTATCGGGAACGTTTTATGGTGGCGGTATGCTACAAGAGCGATATACGTTTCGTATTTTTATATAGTAGAGTGTAAAATCAACCTTTTGAAGTTGTGCCAAAATCAAAATGAAATTGATTTTACATTCGATTCTTAATTTCTACTTAATACTATTTATTGAAAAATACTTTTTAAGAATTTAAAAAAGACACTAATAGCAGTGGTCCGTTATAAAGTTTGTACAAATTTAATTCTAATAAAAACATACTTATTTTTATTGAAGACCTAAAAAACATTTGCAGTCGTGTTGGGTACCTAAAACAAATCTTTGTCCTTTTAACCTAGTTTGCCAACCTTTGAGAAAAATAAAAAATAATTTTAAAAGTAAGCGCATCGCATCACCGCCTGTATGTACAAAGCTTTGTTCACAGGAAATGAAAACGTCAGAGTCTGCTTTTGCAAACTAGATGTCTAAACTCTTCACATTTGTTTATTTTTCCCAAAAAACTTGATATAGGTATATGAACGTTCTGTTTACTTTAAAAATAAGATCAATTTCGTACCAAAAATGGAAACAATACGGTTTAAGACTTCACGATAAATCAACCCATAGGCTTAACATGGAAATTAAGTCCCTGAATTAACACTTTATTTGACTAAAGATATTATGTTAGTAAAAATCATTGGTCGCCTAAAACCGCCCAAAACCGCCCAAAACCTAAACCAACATTTCATTCCATACTGACACTAAAATGGCGGGTTTCCATTCAGTTTCACATGTTTGTGAACTTAAAAGCATTCTGTGCCGCTAAATTTTTATCAATTTATTCCATTCAAAAACATTTTTTCTCAAATGTATTTGAATTTGTCGAGTGGATTTTACTTTCAACAGCCTTTTATATATTTGTTTTACTTTCGGACAGTGCATGGTGTCTGTTTAAATATTCACATTTATATCTTTATTTTTGTTTCAAGATTAGGTCAAAATATATACTTTCTACGATTTTAAAAAGTCGCACGCTAAATATTTATATTTTATTGTGATAATATCTACCCATTTAATAGATACAAATATCTATAACTTGTATATATCTTGCTTATTATTTCGACTTCAAAGTTAACATTTCTGTTTATTACAGAATTTTGAGGTACTAAAATTAATTTCGCCAACTCAAAATTGCATGCAATTTAACACTTGAGAATTTCACGAAACTAAAGTTTGAATACTGGATAGGTAGAACTGTGTCAGCTAAATAGTAATAATAACATCTTCAAAGTAATTAACAGAGTCGAGTTCCGAAACTGCCGTCAACGAAAACTGCACATTTCTCTAAACCGTTAATTGCTGACTGCCTGCTACAGGTAACAATTGTTTAATTCAATTAATTTAGAGAGAGGTAAAATTCTGGATCATTTATGAAGAAATATAAAGATTTTCTATATCGGTGCTACATCAAACGAGCGAATGCTTATTCTAATCCCACTATGTCAAATTATTGTAGTATAAACAGGCATAGAGCATTGTTTTGTTGTTCTTAGTGAGGTCAAAGAGATTCTAAGTGATGTTCTTATTCTGAACAACACTGAATACGAGTTTTTGTATACACTAAAAGAGTAGGAAATAATGTTATAGAAATAGAAATAGAAAGCGTTTTATTTGCCACCATGTAACTGTTAGTAATATAATACACAAAACAGAAAAAAAAGCAAAAAGGACTCCCCGTCAGCAAAACAGCAACCATTATTTAAAATGTATATTACTACACTGATTTTCAGAGGAGACCACGTGACTGTACAGATGCAATGATTCAGTATTAAATGATACATATAATTATGAAAGTGTGTTTATGTAGCATAGGTAGAGAAAAAGTATAATGTGCACCTTAATTTTATTTTGCGAACAGTGGGAGAGTGTTAGATATTATATAAATACACAATAAAATATCTTAAAATGATCAATGGCTCAAATATGTGGCGACGCGACGGGCCGAACTCCTATGTTCTTGTTCTAGCTCTAGCTCTATGTTCGTTTAATACAACAAGTACAAGTAGTATAGATGGAATGTGTAATGACCATGTCGTCGTTAAGAATTTTAAATGTTACCAAATTTAGTCTCTTACGAGGCAAAAGAAAATACGACAGCTGTTGAAGTGTGCGCTAAATGAATATTTAATATTAATTCACATTCCTCAAAAAGAGGCATTTTTTTAATCTTGCCTATATGAAACAACCTAGAAGGCTAGTCGGTGTAAGCGCTAAAGAAAGTTGAAGAATATATTGCTTGGGTTAATAACAGTTTATTACTTTAAAAGTTTAACCGTGTACCGTGTTTCTTTCTTTATTTTATCAGCTTTACGGCTAGCTTACCACAATGCAAACATTAACGTATAATATTATTCCAGCCCATATAAGTTTATAGTACCTGTTTGTAAGTTAAGAACACTCACATCACATTTATTTTTGCACACGAACAAAATAACACGGTCGGTATATATGCATAATTACAATAATTGCATGCAATCTGGCTATGCAACGCTGGACGAATTCGTACTACCTAATTTTGTAATAATTTTGTTAAATTAAGCTCAAAATTTGAGCCAATTTGTGATAATAGCAGTAATTATAAAATTCTTATCTATATGAAGTTCTCCTAGTAATAAAATTATTAATATCACATATACGGTTTCGCGCGTAGGTTGCAAATGTTTCGCAAGAGGCTAGACGTAGACGAATATAAGATTTTGTGCCTGAGGAATATACGACAAACAACTATTCTACCTTGAAAATTAATTTTCGTACATGTTATATAAATTTAATGTTTTGTCTCATGAGAACAGTGACTGGAGCGCCCTGGTTCGTGCGTAACGTGGACCTACATAGGGACCTAGAACTCCCCACCATAGCCCAATGGATGAAGCAAGCGTCTAAGCGCTACTTCGACAAGGCTAAAAACCACCCCAACCCATTGGTGACAAAGGCCATCGCATACGTCGCGAAACCCGATCCCACTCATCGTCGCAGGCGGCCGAGACACGTCTTGGACGACTCCGACGATGATATTACCAAAGCTAACGCACGGCTAGACTCGGCGATTGAAGCCCAACGTCGAACAAACCGCGACACCGCACACACCACAGCAGAAAGCGTACACCGTCTTCATCGGCGAAGACGAGGTCCCTTGTTCCGCGTTCCCGCGCCCACCCGGGTGAGCGCCCGTCCAATTAGGGCCCTTCTGGCCTCCTCCACTCAAGCGACAGCTCAAGCCGAGGTTCTTGGTCCCCGTCAAGGGGGGACGCCCTTGTGCATGTCGCTACCAGGGTGAACCTTCAGTTCACCCCCGCGTCCGCGTTAAAATGTAGAAGCCCTTCTGGCTAACATTGAGAGACACCACACAAAAAAAAAAATTAATGTTTTGTCAAATAATTTAGTGAGTAAGTTGTGTGTGTTTTATATATCAATCTTAGGCAACATGGGATGTATAAAATCATTATGTATTCATAACAATATCCCTCGATACAAACTTTTATATATATATACTTATAAAAGATTTGTATTACACCGACTCATTTTTTTCGAAATAATGTTCATAAAGAATTTTTGGGTGACATACCTACTCAAACTTGACTTACCTACTCCTTGGCTTGAATGTTAAAGTGAAAAATCTCTTATAACGGGTGATTTTTTAAGAGGTATAGGATTTGATTTTCAAAAAAAAACACAAAAAACTTGAAAATGTTGATGTAATCTATAATGGAATTGATAAAACGATCAATATAATTTAATGTTTGAAGATGATTTCATGCAAATGATGGCCGCGGCTCCAGTTTAGATGGCCCATTCGCACGGCACACTCTCTACAACATATCGGCCGGTATATCACGAATACTTAAATGCTTCAATATTGGCTACCAGTGCGTCAATCGTTGCTGGTTTATCCCTGTAGGCATAAGAAATAGTCCAAAGGCGTCTGATCACGCGATCTAGGCGGCCAATCGACGGGCCCAAAACGTGAGATAAACTGTTCGCCGAAGGCGGCTCTCAATTGGGCTATTATTTCGCGTGCCGTGTGGCATGTGGCACCGTATTTTTGAAACTACGTGTGAGGCATGTCCAATTCTTCCATTTTAAGCAAAAAAAAAATAAAATCGCCAATCGATGAAGTGCATCGCGCACTTCTTAACCGACTTCACACTCTCTTAACCGAGCATGCATTTTGATAGTAAAATTCAATAATTTGCAAGCGTTGTTCGTTCGTAAGTCGATTCATGGTTAAATTATAGACCAAACTGAACAAGTTTGATAAAGACACAAGACACAATTCACGCGTGATCTATCAAAAACAGTATTGCCAAAAAGAAACCAGCAAAAAAATCACCCTATACTATATCATTATGTTGCTCTATTGTAATAATTGATTTCCCTGATTAAGATAAGAAAAACCTAACATAACTTTCGAAGTAAATTTTTCCTACAATCAAAACAAAATGAATATGTTTATTTATTACGAATATATTCCATGTAAGTGTGCTCTATTATGTCTTGTGTCTATTGCACGCCTCAGCGAAGCGTTGAGGTGGGTACTACTGTCATTTCTCCTTATTATACACATGAGGGCGTAATTACTGTATTAAATTGTAACCTACTTGCATTTTCTCTCATTGTTCCTTGGTCATAAGATTACAGTATACACTATACAGCTTAGAAATAACAATTGTTTCATTAATATTAGAAATGCAATAGCGTAGATTACATGCAAGTTACTTGGATGAAAAAGAAAATGTAGCTTTGTTTATTATAATTGCTTTCTTTTATCTTGTAGGAGTAATAATACGCTTTGTTTTACTTTTAACCATTTAAATTTTAATAAAAAACAAAGGTTACCAGTTAAAAAGAAGCATTATTTACTTCAAGGGATTTTTATTTGAAATTTGTATATTTGATAAAATCATCATCATCGCTTTCAGCGCATATATGTGCCCACTACAGGGACAATGAGTGTTCAGCTGTGGTTCAGCCCATAATTCAACACACTGACCAAGTGCGGGTTGGCAGATATCACATATCGTTTAATAATTCTCGGACATGCCGCGGCCAGTTATCTCAGGCTTTTCCTTCATAGTTTGGAGCTATTGCTCCTATTAATCGCCTGTGCACACTTAACGATTACACCCTGTATACTTACCATAATTAATATGTATTTTGATTAGAGTATAATATATCCATTTCATTAGTAATCACCAAATACATATATTAAATTAAATTCCATTACTTCAAACGAAACTCTCATTAA
Organism: Colias eurytheme; assembly: GCA_907164685.1. NCBI lineage: Eukaryota > Metazoa > Arthropoda > Insecta > Lepidoptera > Pieridae > Colias > Colias eurytheme. Next base: position 12,205 of record CAJQZN010034581.1, on the reverse strand, counting down.
ATTTAAAATATATAATTTCATCATCGTATTCTATGCAAGCAGGCAGAAATCTGGCAACACTGTTTTAATATCAGCAAAATAAACTTCATAGAGAAAGTTAAATAATAATTAAAAAACGATTCTTAAAATATTATGTTTGTAGGTTTACTTCTTTTGGCGCGCTGCCAACATGGCCGTCGGACCCTGATATATTAATTAGTTAGGTCAGATTAATTAGACATTTCAACGCTTAAAAATTGTAAATAATATAATTTCTTTTTTTATTAATAAATGTTTGAGGTGTTCTTTTCAGAATTAAATACCGTACTTGACGAGATTTAACTGGTACTTTTAAATAAATTGTAAAGATATCAAGTGTTTGTGATTAATTGATTATAATTAAATGTAATTAAAATTTTGTATAAAATATTTAAAGTACCTATTACATCATTTTATTAATTCTTTTTTATAGATAATAGTCATGATATTACGATTAATTACGATTAATAATTAAAATTTCAGTACATTATTATAATGAATAATATTATTTATAGTTTGTTACATAATATAGAGACGAATTAGCAAAATTATGGAAGAACCACGAATAAAAGCTTGTATTAAACAAAGTAAGTAAGCTTGAAGCATAGATTGATTATGCAAATGAGCGGTACAAACAATATTGTTAGCGTTTGATCAATATTGGTAATCATGATGCGTGATTAAATTTGCCGAATAGGTTAATGACCTATTGTTATAATAATAATACCTACATAATGGTTGATACGATCTCTACGTCTTCAGCGGTAATCTATGAGCTTATAAGTGAAACATAACATTAATATGATCTAATCTTCGCATCTATTTCCTATACTTACAGGTATTATTATCGATGCGTAGAATTAATAACATTATTATTATTTTCTTTAATACCAGTACAATAATACGTGGTAATCGGTATTTTCGATTTAACATACTGTATTAAAATGATTCAAATGATTTGTTACTGGGATTTTGGTTATCTGTAATGGAAATGAGGTGTCTAGATAGTCGTAAGTAATAGGAAGGGCAGGTGATAACTAGGTTCGATCCCGTAACTCTTTAGATACACGAGAGAGTATCCTTTCAATCTCAAAAGGATAAAATAATATAACATGCTATATTTATGTTATATAAGAAATACAAAAGAATCTATAATGCCTACTATAGATTACCCACGTGTTATACGTGGGTATAATCTATATATATCAATTGGTTCAATGTATCTTTAATAACATATTTTTGCTGAATTATATATATTTAAGTATATTCATTCGAAAACGCAATAAAACTTTCATAACGTTCACACACACATTCGTAACTGCAATATCTCTGCGATATCGTGAATATGGAATCCAAAAGCGAGTCTTTTCACTTCCAAAACGCACGACCGCATTTAAATGGCTTTTAAAGCGCCAACACACCATTTTCATTCATTAACTGCGACCTGTTTGCTGAGATATTGACAGAACATCAATTCCCAATGCCAATATGTGTTGGTAAGTCCTTACACGTAGTTATCCAATATTAGTGCAGCTTCATAACCAATCTAGTTTGAGTATGACGGCTTATTAGTTCTTAATATTATAGCTCTGTAAGACAACTTTGTAGTTACTGATGACGGTCAGATAGAGCTTAGTACTGATAACTGCTCGATATATTTTGGTAGTCTGGGTGAATAAAGTAAAAGGTTTTTTTTATAAGCCGCTTCGAGAGCACAATAGAGCATAGAGCTTTGCTTATAGCAAATGTAGCACTAGCTCAGCGTTACATTAAAAAATATTGAATAATTATTTTATTGTAATCATTAAAAAAATATCCCGTTTTAAATCATTAATGCACATAGTTATATAATCCATTATCATATTCTGTTTAATTATAGAAGTATGTAGATCATCTGTTTTATCACAATTATTTCATAATATTCTTGGAATGCATTAATCTTAATCTTAATAGTTAATACTATTATAAAGGCGAAAGTTTGTATGGATGTATGGATGTATGGATGTTTGTTACTCTTTCACGTAAAAACTACTGAACCGATTACAATGAAATTTAGCACACATATAGAGGGTAACTTGGATTAACACATAGGATAGGTTTTATCCCGGAAATCCCACGGGAACGGGAACTATGCGGGTTTTTTCTTTGAATACGCGGGCGAAGCCGCGAGCGGAAATCTAGTAATATTATATTACTGTATAAATCCTAAAGATGACGTACGTATTAATGACGGTGAGCACATAATAAAATCGAAGCAGAATATATCGATTATGCAAATTCTCTGCGGCACAATATTGCGCTTTGATCAATATTGAAACTGATACGCGTGATTATATGTTAATGTTAGGCATTTTAGATAAGGGTAACGACACTTTAAGTGAATTTTATATTGCAAGTATTGGAAGACGCTTTCAGGAGTAGCAAAAGGAGCAAAAGGAAGAGTAGGGTAAGTCAGAGTTTAATCGAAACATGAAAAAATATATACGGATATGTTAAAAGCTATTGATTTTTTTTAGAATCTTCATATAGAAGTAAGACAGGATGATGGAAAAATTACTGTGTTACTTCGGTACTGCGGACACTTTTATAGGTAATATTGAAGGTAGGTACCTGATAAGATTGTCAGTGCAATAGGAACAGAAAAAATAAATAAAATGATAATTTTTTGAAATAATATAGGATCTCCCTAATAGGTATAGAGACGTAAAGAGAGTGCAGTGCCTAGGTTCTAGAATATACTTTCGAGAACTCGAAATAGGTACAAGATATTCTAAATATTTTATATTATATACCTAATTGAGTATTTGAATGAAAATTTTTTTTGTGATAAATGGAAAGATTATATACTAGTTTTATAACAAAACTGTTTTTATTTTTATTTTTTTTGCAATAATTCAAAAGTTATTTCAAAATAAAAATTAGTCTTTGAATCCAGTACCGAAGACACGCCGACAACTCCCGAAGCGTCACCCGAGCGCGTGTGACGTCATAATGTTAGTTTTCACTCATTGCAGTTGAAAGAAAATTAAATATAGTTTGAAAAACTAAACAGGATAAAAAGATAAATTCATGAAATTATTGTATTGTTACCGAGTTTTTATATGTATACAAAATTTAAATTAAATCCGTCGGTTTATAGTGAGTCTAAATCGAATCGAAAGGAGAATTGGTTACAAACAAACATATGTTTTAAGTTGATCCTGGCGATCCTTATCAGGATAAATTTATGATATTATTGTATTGTCATCGGACCTTGATAAGTGTTCAAAATTTGAACAAAATCCGTCGGTTTTAAGTGGATCAAAATCGAGTCGAAACTTCGAAAGGAGTCGGTTACATACAAACATACAGGTGAAGCTAATAAAAGCGTGTTAATAATAAATACAGTGTTTTGATCTATTTAATTTTGTTGTCAATATTAAATTACATATTAATTATATTAATTGTTAATTATATTATTTAAATTTATATTAAAAATGGCGAACCTCAAAAGTTATCGTTTTGTACCATTATGTACGAATACTACAAAGGAACTCCTGACAAAAATCGGTGATCATAAATATATCAACATCAAGAATATTATTCGTAACTAACTAACTAATTCGGAACCAACTAACAAATCGTATGTAAACGCTATGTACTGCAGTTAATAATAGCTATAACATTATGACGTCACAACTGTGGTGACCAGTCATGGCGCGTTTTTAGTCACGTGATTCTAACTTAAATTTCATAAATTTTTAATTGCTTATAATTAACGGAAAATTTTTTTTTTGTAAGTTATTTGCATTAAATATCAATATTATTAATAATAAAGTTTCAAAATACATAAAAAAAATCAATAAATTTTTTTTATTCAAATACTCAATTATAGGAAGTCTGAAAAGCTCTCACAAAATTCTCGACGTATAATTATAGAATGATCATAGCTGTTCTATTGGTAGATAGTAAACTTATTTTCATTTACCGCTAAACTTTATAACTAATCAAAGAACAAAAATGTACTTTTTGTAAGTTTCAGAGTATCTTGTTAGCTTTCCGTAGTTATACTACAAAGAAAAAGTTCGTTCGAAATGTTTTTTGTGGTTATTTATATGAACGCTATTGTCCAGTTCTGTTTTTATAAGATATACTCGCTAATGAAATCCTATTCGGTTGGAAATTTTGTCTTCAAAATATATAATTATAATGCAATGCTCGATAAAGCGCGACACACACGTCACAAAACTGTTTCAATTACATTTCATTTTTGTAGATATTTTTTTTTGTAATTTAGGTTTTGTCACTTTTAATAGCTCTAGCATTAAGCAATATTAGCTCAATAATGAAATCATTCATCCGTGATTGATAATGAAAACCTCATAACAAAAACATTGCACGTTTATAACAATAAAATTTTATTGTAGGTAGAATTTTCTAAAAGAATTAATAATAAAGAATAAAGATGAGATTGCGCTTGCAAAATATAATGCTCGTATACTCGACACTCGTATATTCGCAAATGCGCCGTACATTTTTTAATGTCAGGGGAGAAATTTACATGTCGTATGAACGCTTTTTATGGGATTTATATTCGTTTACCGGAGATCGGGGAATTGAAACTGGAGACAGTTTGTACGGGGACTTTTATTTCAATAAACATTATGGATGGCGCGGTTTTATCTTGCTTGAATTGATGATTGTAAAATCTATATCTGTTCTATGTATATCCGTCGATCCGTAAAATGCATAGTTGTGACCCCTATCTTTGTAAATGCTCATGATAAAAAATGTAATAAAATATCCTTGGTTAAAATAAATTGCAATAAGCAACGTTAAATTAATAGTACGGAGTCCGTACTATTAATTCGTGTCCGTACTACGGACTTGAACAAAAGATCTAAATTGTTCTAGTTTTAAATGCATTTTAAAGTATTCTTTCAACGACAAAAACATTAAAACTTTCTAAGCTCGAATAACTGTAATAAAAGACAGCTAAATAGCAAAGTTAATTCAGTTACTTCAGAGAATTAAACAAGTATCGCTGTCAAAATTATCTCAACGACAGGTCCGCACAGATTAGTTAAACAGAAGCTGAAGATAACAAAGTTTGGACCAGGTAATGTCACTTATCAACCAGTGACGACCTGATTCGCATGAAGCTAATACTTCCTAGGAGCCCGATAGGTAAGGGGGCCCACATAAAATACACGCAAACACACATAACAAAAAAAGCAACTGACTATAGTTGGTTATATCTATTGATACCTATGAAAAAATTGGATTTGCTGATTATTATACTCACATTATAGTAGTAATAACTAAATTATTTCTTATATTTTCGCTCTTTGTTAAATATGATACTAACAAACAGCTTCAAACTGCAAGTAAAATGTTTGGAAAAATAAGACGGGGCTCCGCAACATTTCCTTAAATGAATCCGTCTGATACAGATGCCCTAAATGAATTGGATATCCAAAAATTAAGTCCAGCACTTGAAAAAGTTGTAGATACGACAATACTGAGCTGTGAATTTAGAACTAATTTAGAACGAATTGTATTGTATTGAGAAGTGGAACTTGATAAATTGAACACGTAAGGGATAGTAATTATTGCCTCTATTGTTTGATTAAATTAGCCGAACACAAGTAATATGCATGAATGTTGAAACTTTATAATCTACTTTCTATAATTGTGATTAATTCATTACTAACTTTCATACGATTAACGTAACGTATCATGGAATAATTTTTATGTGTTTAAATTTTAATTTATCGTTTCCATCTTTTATCGTTTACTAAAAGAAACAAAAGAAGAGCCCATAAGTTACATGTACGTCTATATGAATTTGATATTTTATAAATGTATATCTAGAAAAGAAACTCTATGAAAATATAAAGAGTCTTATTTAGTGCTAACTGCAAGTTCCAAGCTCTCACAATGTTAATGTTGTGTTCATAAACCCATTGACAGTAATCATACATTTAAAACGTGTTGATATCAGCCAATATACATAGAACAGCTATTTTCATAATCTGAAGACTTAGCGCTGTGAATATAAAAGAATTGAAAACGTGACTCGTTTACGGGTCGTCCAATTTTTTCCGTTCCCAAATACCGTGGTAAGCCTTGCCGAAATTAAAACTGAATACGTAATCTACTACATTCATTTAAAAGAAACAAATTGGTGTACGATTTCAGATATTTTTGTTTCATTAGCATTGACATGTTTTCATATGTTGTCCTTTAAGTTTGAGAAGATTCAAATTAAAAAAAAAATGCAACTACATATTAATATACATACTATAGACTAGACTAGATAAATTTCGTATTCTAGGTGATCCTAGGAGGCAAGAACTGAAACATTTCTGCGCATAATTTTGAATACATTATACCGGCCATTTATATTAAAGATTTCAATTAGCAAAACAGCTTACTAGTTTTACATATAAATTGCTTTAAATACAATTGTCCAAGCTCTGATGTCCCTTCAGAGATATAATACGTTTATCGCGACACAGCAGACCCGAATAATTTCAACGGTTGCCGTTACATGGTTGACATTTTTAGATCTCCTGGTGAGCGTTTATACCTTTACTATTGAACGTGCTTATTTTGATAGATTTTGATTAATCGATAAACAAAGCGACCTTAGGTTAGGTTAGGTTAAATAATTATTGTTGTGACGTTTTCGCAAAATTTTGGAATAAATATTTTAAAGTAAATTACGTCATGATATCGACATTATACATATATCTACTATTACGAATTCAAATAAGTAGTAAGAAATTTCTCATATGCCTGAATGTTACCTATGATCGTTAGTCGTCGTAGTGTTATATCATGTTATCATCAGCACATAGTATAAAACAAAGTCGCTTTCTATGGCCCTATGTATGCTTAAATATTTAAAACTACGCAACGGATTTTGATGCGGTTCTTTTTAATAGATACAGTGATTCAAGAGGAAGGTTTAAGTATATAATTTATTATATTTTAGACAAAGCGGGCAAAGCCGCGGGAAAGCTAGTAAAATATATACTCTAACGCGACCTGTTATGTAGTTGATATATAAATAAAGTCATATGGGAAAAGAGTAACATCCCTTTACTTGATGAAGTATTTGAAATTTATTAGAAAGATCAAAGCTATCGAATAACACTCAGCATTAAATATAAACGAACCAATCTCAATCACATATACCCGCTGATTCAATTGGAATCTTTAACGTAGTTCGGAACTCCTAGTTTAGTCGGAAATAGCCAATTACTAACATGCTTTTCAATTCGATGTGTTACTTTAATTTGCTGATTATGTATTTAACATGCAGAATTTGGAATCAAATTATCTATATTATATTTGACTTTAGTGCATATCACATTGGATCCTTTTAATATTCATGTTTAATTATTCACAAAGTTCTTCCCACTAACAGCATGGGAGTGCCACATAAGGTTCGAAAATTGAGGACATGCAGAAAACACTATTGGAAAGGATATGATATTTATTTGAAGTTTAATACAGCAATAATAACGAGGCATTTTGACGTATTTATTAGATTATTATATAAATATTTGCATATTTAAGTCATTTTGATATAACTTAAAAATTGTACCTTCGTGACTTGTGTGCAAGTACAAAAGACGTACAATCATTTTAATATTACGAACACTTTAATCCCTAAAGAAGTGAATAGCCGATGTTAAGCATTACAATTTTCTATCCTTATTCGGTTCAATAAAAGTATCTAGTGTAACCCTTTTTAACAAGAAAACCCTTTTAGTGACCTCAGTTCTTTAAAAATGGCCTAAGGATAGGACTTTTATCTTAATATTCTTTAGTGTTATTACGTAACTTACTCGCTCGCCTACGAAAAGCTTAAACAATGAATTCATTTAAATTTTCGTTAAATCGCGTACATTTTTATAGTGTATTCTCACCAGTGGGAATGCCGATTTAATCCACTTAAACATAGTTGAAGGCTGTCCCAGTTCCACGTATTGTCTTCATATTGCTGAGTTTTTCACGGATGCATTATTCAGAGAGGCATTATTCGATTCTCCGCTTCAAATTTTATGTAACCCTGATTTTTCTGCGACTCAATGATACGAATGTGAAAGCTTTTTAATTTTAATATGATAATCTTCTACAATAAGGTATTTATGGTATAAGGTTCGTCATTCTTCTTCAATTCAGCAAGTCCCGCGTAGTCAAAGAATAACCCGGTTAGTTCGTGGGATTTCCGGGATAAAACTATCTACTATCCTAAAATGTCCTATCTCAAGCCTCAAGCTATCTCTGTTCTAAATTAAATCCAAATCGGTTCAGGGGTGGTGGTGGAGACAGGCAGATAGCAGATATATATCTTTTTAGGCACAAACCAACATATGAATTAGGCGGTTTAATAAAACAAAACTTGTACTACAATTCTTTCATCCAACTTGGCAGTAACTATTTATTTGTCCAGTACATTTATTTCGAATAACGTTAATACCGTATACACAATAAAGAACACAAAGCAAAATGGTGAAACGGAGTGGTCCTACAATTTGTTTTATTTCTTTTATTTCACCCCAAAGTGCTTTTAAGATATTTACGCTTTTTTGAACTTCAACCATGTTTTTTTTTCTGTTTTATTATATGCGCGAAAATATAACTCGAAGTTCGGTAGAGTAGATTATGCAATTGTCATTTATTCACAACTAGCGGTCCGCCCCGGCTTCGCCCGTGGTACATATTTACGTTTTCTCTACATAAAAACCATCCTCGTACTTAAAGGAATATAATAAAAAAAGAATTATCGAAATCGGTTCAGCCGTTCTCGAGTTATGCGCTTACCAACACATTTTGCGATTCATTTTTATATATAAGATATGCAACAATTAGCTTAGTTGCGTCCTTTTTTTCCTAGACTTTAAATAATATTTTATCAAATACTCCTTCAGATAGGTAACATGCTGCTATACCTTCAACTAATGATGATTACCTTTGATAATAAAATTATTCAAGAAAACAAAAGAAAGAATCGAAAATTCATAATATGATAAAATTGAAACATTTGAATACGTTTCAACCGCATCTGGATGATACAATTAGTGAATGCACCAACGTTACAAACAAAGGCGTAGGTAGCTTTGTTTAAACTTATCTTGCACGATGCAACCTAATTTTATAAAATAAACGGGTGCATTCCGGTCCAACAATATTCAACATAGAATGCTTTCATTGTGCTAACTCCGAATTATTTAGAGCAGTAACGTACGGTGCAAAATGCTTTCACAAACACCATCCAATACGATGATAACGTAGCCGCTGTCTGAACATTCTGATAATAATCGTTATTTGGATCCATAACTAAACCATGTTGATAAGGGTAAGATCATATTTAATGATACGCCGAGCCTTTTAGTACACTAAACAGCCCTTTAAACTCAATATATTAATTACGGACAAAGTTTACTTCTCATATAGCTTAGCATAATAGGCTGCTTCCATACTTGGCACTCATTCAAATACTAGCATACCCTATTAGTTTAAAACTAGAGTTTGTTATAAGTATTCTTATTCTGGAAATTTACTAAACGAGCTTAATTCTTCTTTATATACTTTTATATTCTGAATTATATGTAGCAATAAAATAACCCAGTGTTTTATTAGAATTGCCAAAAGTAATCTAAATCTGTAAAAATATGAGAATGTTAAAAGTTATAATACTAAATTATTCTTCTCACTAAGTTGGTGCCAAATACGCGTGATAAATATGTCACAGTATTGTTTACTTGAACTACGTAGATAAAAGAACTAAGGAAAACGTAAAAAAAAATCACTAGCTGTAATGTATTTTTTTTACCTCTGTCTGTAACTTATAAAAAATCACTAGCTGTAATGTATTTTTTTTACCTCTGTCTGTAACTTGTATATTTGGTGATCATTGCGAGTGAAAACTTTTTTTTTCATTTTATATTACTAATTTTAATTTTAATATCCTCATTTATAATTTTGTTTCCTCTAAAGATGATCTTCTATTCATTAAATGTCAAGTATAAAATATTAACATATTATTGCCGCTATTAACGACCATTCAATATCGTATAATCCTTTAAAATATCGTTAACTAATTAATACTAACCCATTACGTGGTAATTGATTTTTTCATATTTTACGTGCAAATATTAGTTTGGTTTATACAACGTTTGGTTTAAATTATAAACATAATTTGAAAGATACAACTTAAAAATTCGTCGGATTAAAGGGAAACAATTTAAAAAGAAAGTTAATTCACACTCTTTCATTTTGTAATAAATTTGACAAATAAAATTAATTAAGCCTTTTTTTTTATAGTGGGGAAATCTTCCAAAGATACCCACGGCCCCCGGGGAAGGAGCCGTGGGTTATGTCGGATTCTTACCGACTAAAACCCCACTGTGTTCCGTCGAGCCGCTTTAATGATGGGGCCGCGGGTATTTGTTGGAATTCTTCCGCGACCCCCTCGGCGGCAGCCCATCTCCAGGCCAGGCGCAAGCCAAGAACAGGAAAGGTAGTTTGCCTGCTCTTCCCTCCCGTTGGCGGCATGAGCGGAACACGTCTCAAGCCGCCTCACCGCACCGGACGATGGATTACATTCCCCGTTCCACCGCCCGGCGAAAAAAAAAATTAATTAAGCCTAATGCATTGTTTCAATTACAAATGTAGAGTATGCAGATGTTCTACCCTGATTAAACTACTGATTACATAAAATAGAAATAAATTAACAATAAAATTAAATTGCAAAAAGAATACTGAAAGTGTAACATAATAGTTATTGTATAAAACATGTCAACCAGAAATTCGTTTATCATTTACGGTAGCCACTGGTTTTCTGCGAAAACCTTTACAAAAGTGGCGATACAATGTACAGTCAGATATCATTAATTTTCCTTTTTCATACCTTCGCAAGTCGCACACGGCTAAGTGAGAATCGTTTATCAAAAGAAGGCTGCTATTAAAAGCTATATACACACTTGTCCAGTTTTAAAAATATTATAGGTATAAAAATATGGTAAGATGCAAATTTGCGAAAGCGTTTATGCTTCCCAAAACTGCATCGGTAGTGAAAATTTTGTGAAAAATTATAAAACGCATTAAATTGAATTTTTTTTAAATAATGTAGCATATTGTTGGCACTTTGCAGTGTTTTAGCTTATTTAATAGAATAACACATAAGCTATACTTAGAAAGAAAATCTGCTCACGGGTGAAACCGCGTGGCACAGCTACCTACTAAAATAAACGGTTGAACCCGTTGATGTTTAACACACAACTTCTTATTTAGAGTAGGTATACGTGACTGTACCATCTAAACTTCAATCAGGATGGAATTTTTCTACACAAAAAGTACGTACACAATAGACCCGAAACTTTAAGCGACGTTGGATAACTATATTATACAGCCTAACTTCATGACCTAGAAATACAAGCTAAATTTCGGGAGTATTTACGAACTTAGTACCTTACTTAGGTATATGCTTATGTGTAAGCTTTCTATTAAGTCTTTACGGGATTATAAAAAGAAATGAATATAATAGTTTGATCACTTTTTACTTTTTTATATAAAATACAATCATATTTTTTTCTCAAACATGTCTGACGACGTTAATTCAAAAGCAAAGTTTGAATTGAAGAAGTTTATTAATTACTAGCTGTACCGCGCGGTTTCACCCGCGTAGCTCCGCTCCTGTTGGTCTTAGCGTGATAATATAGCCTATAGCCTTTCTCGATAAATGTGCTATCTAACACCGAAAGAATTTTTCAAATCGGACCAGTAGTTCACGAGATTAGCGCGTTCAAACAAACAAACAAACTCTTTAGCTTTATAATATTAGTAAAGATTTAATGTAGTACCTATTTCTTACTCCTACATTTATCTACTCAACAATTCTAGGCACCGTGAAGGCATCGAATGATTAAGCGTTAGATTCCGGTGAAGAATACAAAACTTTCAGTATGACTGGGCACAGAAAAATCTGATTATCTGGTTCATCGACAATTCGATTATAACATTCAATACAGTCTAGAGCATGACGCAGAGGACGATGTTTATCCACTTAAAATTCTGTTCATACAGTACAGAAATATCTCTAGTAGTCTAAGTCTGTTAACAAATTGCTTAGTAGGCTCTTTTCAAGCATAAAATTTGATGTGGGTTGATGAGTTGCTATAATCTCAGTATA